>JASFCW010000460.1:0-11011 GCA_036936985.1 Crucibulum cyathiforme
AAGTGCGGAGTTGTATGTGAGTGGTGCGGAGTTCGTGATAGCGTGCGGAGTTTGTGTGAAGAGGCATGGATATAACAAAGTTGCTCATTGCTATTTTTTGACCATTCAGAGTACATAATATAGACCAATGAGCTTTGTGTGATAAAGGTATGAGCCAGTGACTCATTAATATAAAAGCATTTTGTTTCTCTCTTTTGAATATTTTCTGACATCAGATATTCTTTTATAGACAAATGTGCAAGTTGGACAATCTCATTTCCATATTTATCCATTTCAATGAATATAAGTCCAGGCAGCAGTTCAATCAATGGATTGGGACTATAAAGTTGCTGTTCTTGATGAACACCCATGGACTGTTTTGGTGCAATTCTTATCATCACCACCTCAGCCAACTCTTCTACAGATAATGGTCTAAATGAAAATGCTAGCCATTTCAAGGCTGCTATTGCATTCACAATTGAATTTCCCTCTCTTCCAATTCTTATCAAGATCTGATCATATGTTTTCTCAATTGTTTGTGGTAATGCTTTTAACTGTGCCTTCAAACTATTTTGAGAACCACATTTTTTAAGTTGATTGAGCTGTAGTATAACCCATTGAAACCTTGCCATTGTAATAATTAACATAGTTATACAGTTTCTTGGTTCAAGATAAAACTTACATTCCATTTGCTTCATTAGAGAGTGTGTCTTTGATTTCTTGCTTAATCAAAGATCCCAAGCCAGAGAATAGTTTATCATTTTGAAAAATTGATTCCAAATATATTTGAATATCCCTATTGCTATCCAAGACCATATTCTTTATACCTTTCAAATATATCTTTATTACATGCAGATCTTGACTGGTAGCCAAGAAATGTAAGTTTCCTGTCTTGTTTTGATAGTTTGATTCAATCCACAAAAGAAGATATTCAATTTCACTTTCAACACATTCATCAAGTGCATCCAGAACCAAGTAAACATGTTCAAATTCCAGCATTAATTCCTGTAGAAGTGACTCAAGGGCATGGAGGGGTGGTTGCTCTTCACCAGCACCATATATTTGTATTACACAATTGGGTAATACACTGATCTGTGATAGAAGCTGTTTGATCAATGAACAAATAAATGTTCTATATTGTTGGAGTTCAGTCTGCCCACTTCTAGCATCAAAAAAGAAGTAGGCACTGGCAGAACTTTTTATGCTTGCACAATATTTTTTAATATCTTGAATAATAGTTGAACTAAGTTCATATGTTAATATTGACTCATATAAATTAAATGAGTGTCCCACCTTAAAATGGTTTTTCCACTGCCAGCTAAATTTTATAAAGATGGATGAGTGTAAACTATTGGTTCAGATTTAAGGTAACTTACATTTTCCAGATATCCATAAGAATGAATCAACCTTCTTTTTCCACTCTATGTATTGTTCCCCATTAAGAAACCATGCTCCTGTATTTGTAAGATGTTTTTGGCAAGCTTGATTAAAGTTTTTTGATGGGTCTGGTGCAGCAAGCCATTTATATATCTTTCTCCTGAGTTTCTCTGATACAAATATTTAATAAAGAAAGTATATATCATAAAATTCAGTTTCTTACTTTGTTCTTCTGTTTCAATGAATGTATATATCTTTTCCACTGTACATCATGTTAGATAATAATGTCAAAAGTTAATGCAATCACATACCTCTTACTCTGGTCCCTATATTAATTTCTACTTGAAACATGTTTTTAGTTTGAAGAACCTTTTCCTGCAATTCATGATTTTGAATCTGCATTTCTGGAGAAATAACTGCTTTTAAAGCTCTGGCTATAGATGACAGTCAAGAAAACAACTCATAGATATTAAATGATAAACCAATCTGAAAAAGATTTGCAATTATAGTTTCCAAGAAGGACAGCAACTTCAACAGTTAAATGAGCCATCTTCTCAATGGCATTTCCTGGCTTAAAAAATTCTGGAAGATTATGACAATCTTGACAAGCTAATAACATGTCCTTCAAGCTTTCAACCAATTTTTGAACAGTCTCATCTTGCTTGGTTTGTGCTTTGATTACCTTAAATGAAAATATTGATGAAATAGGCTAAGGGTGCAATGTTCAATAGATTGCCTTACCTGGTATGCAGATAATAAGACAGAACATGATGTACTCAGAATTGGATGAACCTACAGAATGATTAGTGAATAAACATACAATCCAGAATATAAAACTAAAATACATTAGATAGTGTCTTAGTAAGTTTTGCAATAATATCCAGTGCTTGAATAAGAGGAACAGCCAAGGAAGAACCAGTATCAACAAATCCAGAAATAATTTTGATGTTTCCATGATCCAGACCAGAAGTTGAAGCCTCAATCTTCTTGATAATATCATCCAAAGAAGAGGAGACAAAGGTAAGGGTAAGCTGAGTTACATCTTCTGTACCATTTTTTAAATTGCATTTAACATCTATGAGAGATTTTATTATATTAAAATAACCATCACAGTGTTTATAACTTACCTTTACCAATTAAATCCAAGAATTTCCCTTGATATACTCCCAAAATATGCTGTTTCTTAGTTACAATGTTCCTGCTTGGATGGATAACCTCAATCTTGATGGTTGAACATGTCTTGAAGCATTTGTTGAAGGGATAGTATAAATACAAAGTATCTCTCATAATATTTTAACTTACATCTCCTGGTTAACTTCCAAGACTGGAAGAACCTTCATATTCAAATTCTTGCAGGTATAAGCCACATTATCATTGATGGTGATCACTAAGATTGGGTTAAGAGCAAGCAGGGCAATAGTCTTCTTTAACGGTTTCAAGATTTTGATTGCTGAATCCAGGAGTGAGTGATCTGGAGCTGTTTGCTTGTCTGACCTAACCAACTTACAGCTTAAGATAGCATACAGCATGGTGTTGTTCACAATCTGAGAAGGATCAGTTTGAGCAGCAGTGTTCTGAGCAGTAGTGTTCTGTGTGGTGGTGTTGTGAGTATTGGCCATGGTGATGGTAGATGATAAGAAATGATAGCATGGCTGTGTGAACGTGCTGTGAATCTGCCAAAATAGATGCCAAATAGGCCATTTCTGTGAAAGTGGAGATGCCTCCAAGGTGTGTGCAGAAAGCACATGCTGCATATGGTTCCACAAATTTATGCTGAACAGACTACAGGAAGATAGGGGGGAGATGAAATCAACTTATGCAGCATCCGACCCTGGTTCACTATACAGTGGACAGTTTGCTTACATACTGCTCATAGATATTGAGGGTCATTCGATTAGACTTCATTCTACACTCTCAACAAACTCTTTAATTTAATAGTGAATGCTGTACAAGCCACTATTTACATTGACCAGTCACAAGGAACATAAAGAACTTTGGTGGGGCAATGTTGGTATCTTGTGAAGCATTAATATGCATCATCACAGCTCAATCAGTGCCCACAGTAGACTCTGGGCCACACAAGAATGGAAAGAGGCATAGAACAGATGCTTCTAGTACTGCTCAGGCAAGACAAGAGTCGTACATGACAATACTGACAAGGCAAACTGCAGCATACCACTATGGAGAATCCTAGAAGACATCATGTCAGCATTGCTCAGAATCTTGTAGGAGAACCAGAACTGTGTTGTTTGTGAGCTGCAGTTGGTGGATAGGCAAACATGCAATGAGCTGATGTGCTGAATGTCCAAGCAGACAGAGTTCTACCAAGCATCATTGCAATCAGTTGAGAGTGCAAACCGGCATAGTTCTGGATCAGCAAATGTATGAATATCATCCATGGCTGGGTTTTGTTCAACCTTGATGCCTCAGAGGAAGCTAGTGAGGGTTGTAATAGGCAATGTGTGGAACAACTATTTTTGATGATGTGGATGACTGAGATCTGTGTGAATATCAATTATGTGCACAAGGAGCAATGCTAGTAGTCAGATAATGCACAACTGCAATGAAATACCAGATATCCTCATGCACACTTCATTGGTGCGACAGGTGAACTGCTGGATGTGCTAGAAAGTGGCTGTAGTAAATTTAATCTTTGGGGAAGGGGTAACTCATTAAATACAACATCTATGCAGTACTCTAAAGGTGTGTATAACATACCTTATATGACCAAAGATTTAAATGCAACAGATCATTGTGCGATTTTGCAGCTTTTCAGCATGTAGACAAACTTGCAAGGATGATGTGTAGATACAAATATATTGGAGGCAGCTCTTGCAGACTAGTACAGTACACATAGTAGACAGATATCTGAACAGCAGCCAGGAGGTAGAAATGATCATGTGGCAGGCATGGTGGAAAGTTGGTGGAAAGTTCAATGCATTGGCAGTCCAGGCTGGCAAGCTTGGTTGGCATCTACATTTGACCTGGACATCATCCACATTCTATTCAATGTACACACTGTGTGGGTGTTAACATGGATCTAAGTGGTGGAGGACAGAACTTACATTGAGTGTGCACTTGAGGCTAACAATAGCCCACAGTTCTGCAATGGCAGAGAAATGGCTGGTAGAATGAGTGAAGGGTATTAAGCAGATTGTGAGTCCCATTACTCGTCTCCTACATCCTTCAACACCCCTCTTCACATCTCTTGTGTCTGCTTTTTTTGTATGATTGACCCTGTCCATTCCTGCACTCTTGGTGAATATGGCTACTCATGGGGCCTTCTGATGTGCTCCATAGATAATAAGCATGAGGGTAGGGAAGGTGATGGGGATGATGGAGGTGATAGTGATGGGCTATTTGGTGGGCATGTGGGCAAGGGTGGAGCAGCAGAGTTGTCAGATGGGGAGTAGACTTTGTGGAAGAGACCTGCATGCATCTATGCAATCATCAAATGATGGGGGTTGGGCTTGTTGCTGTCAGGGAAGAAAGGCAGGGAGGCTGGTAGTGGTGGTCACTGCTACATTAAAGTGAACTGACAGGCATGGATGACATGAAGTATGCTGGAAGCAACACAATTACACTGGAAATAGCAAGTGCCTTGACAGTGGCTGGAATCCATGAGCTACACTGGAGATCCATCTTATACATATGCCAAAGCCACAGAAGGGACTATAAATGCAAGAAACCATCTATACGGCAATCAATGAGCCAAGCACGCATCAACAAACAAATCAATGTACCATCTTAGTGCAGACCCAAAACCCATGCTACCATGCCCAATACAATACCAGGAACACTTTAGGTGGGGTAGAGAGTGGTGGAGACGCTGGGTAAGTCAAAGGATGTGACAAGGGCTAGGTGTGTTTGGGTGATGGGCAGCAGGTGTGGCAACAGTTTGCTTGCCGGGAGATAGACTGTGTATACAGAAGTAAACACCTGATTGTACAGGGAGATAAGGAAGGTGAGTGATGAAGGTATTAAGATACAGCTCACCAATGCCTATATTTGAGAAGATGACATGCAGGAGGTCAAGGTGACAGATACAGGCTTCTTGATGGATGCATGGGTACAGGAAAGATTAAGGTCACAAATAGGCTTGTGTAGGATAGGTGCCAGTCTGGATGGCCTTAACAATTGTTGCAGAGGAGGACAAGTAGATTGACTGCCTCTACTTGCTGGAAGACAAGTGAAAGGAGGAAGACAGATAAGGAACAGTGGTCTCAGGGCTAATCTGGAGAGGATGTCATCTCATGCCATGTGTTCACTTATCATAATTAACCTTGCAGCACATGAACCATGTACTCCTCCTATCCACATCTCAAGCCTCCTCCTTCCTCACACTCGTTCACAATGGATCAACTTCCCATGCAGACTTGCACACTCATTTCTTGACAGATTGAGGTCCACCCACCACATTTCCAACCATTGCCTCCCACTTTTGTTGAATCCATTCTATGACAGATTGACATCCTCCCACCAACATTGGCCTCCTTTGAACTGCCAACAACAAAACCTTGTGTTCTTTCAATGATGGATTGACACCTACTCACCAATGCCTTCCTCATGGTCACAATCTTTTCAACATTTAGTCTAACATGATTGAATATGCTATCTTCCCTTTAACATTACTGATTCAAGGTAACAGCATTCCTTTGAATGTCATACTTGTTAGCCAAGGTCTTAAGACCTGCTAATTTGTCCCATGCTGCCAACACCATTGTAACCCATTTGTCTTCCCACCTTTGGCTTTACTTTAAGCTGTGGATCTGCTTGTGTGTCATCCAGTTAGCTATACATCCATAGAGTGGGACTTAGCTAACCCGTCTTCTAGTTCTTGAAGCTTTTGCAAATGAATACCATATGTCCTGTCCAGCTGTCAGTGGTGCTTACATGAAGCTAACAACATTTCTCAGCTTGTCAGGCTTGTTCCCCATAACCTTCAAGCAGCTCTATGCCTCTGGTAATGCCACTCCACCTTCTGCAGTGGGGTGTGCGTGAGGAGACCATTGGCACAGCAAGAAGTCAGGCCATAGTGAGCAATATGAAAGGTGTTAGGTGGTGGATAGCATACCCCAGGTCTGGGGATATGCCTGCAGGTCAGGCAGGCCCAAGGCCATGCCTGTAATGGTTCTTTTGTGTTGATAACAATCACTGTTTGTCCCTCTGCAGCTATGAAAGCTATCCTGGTTCAGGCTGTCCTTCAACAACAAATTGTCATCCTGCAAGTGCTTTTGAACTTACAGCAGGATGATCCCAACACCTCACCCATCCCATCATCCCCCACACACATTCCAACATGGATTGACATCGCCAAACCATCTTGTTTACTATTCAAAGCACTATCTTCCATGTCTCTGCACTAATTCCAGCCTGAATTGATGTTCTGCAGCCTTGTTCGAATGATGGATCAACAGCTGCCCAGCAATGTTCTCAAGAGTCCAATCATTGCCACTCATTCTACCACAAATCAATGTTTTCCCATCAACATTCAACATTTTGGTCTTTAATCGCATCACCTCGCTTCTTGTCACATCCCTTCAACTCTGTTCATGTTTCCCACAACAGACTTTGCCTCCCCCTTGAACGTTTGTACATTCAACACTTCACCTGATACCGACTACTGTGTTCATTCCATGACAGAGTGATGCCTGCCCACCAATGTTCTGGTGTCTCTATGCACCCTTTTCCTCTCATTGAATCAAGTCCAATACATATCGATGTCTCACCACAAATGTTGGTCCTTTCAACTCACAACATCAACTGTACATGGCATTCATTCAACAACAGATCAATTTATACAGAACCAAACCCTCATCATGGTCACAGTCTCCACATTGCCATCACATTGTATGCTCACATCTCAATGCTCAACACTTTGTTGTCAAGATCTGCTTGATCATGCAGGTCCTTCACCTAATTATTCACTTGTCTTCACAGTACATCCATTCCATGATCTTGGGTACAACTCAACTAATTTGTCTTCAGTAGGTTTTGATGCTGTTGTCAATGCTCCCCCCCATAGAGTATGAGTGCCAGAGCTTGGTCCATAGAATAATTGTGTACAATTGTGGTTGCTGGTCTTCTTTTGAAAAATCAGCATTGACTCTTTCGGATGTGGAATCTGCAATTCTCATTAGTCAATGCATGAAGAAATGAAATAGACTCAGGAAACTAGCTTATTGCAAGTGTAAGGTACAGAAAGGAACACCTCCCATGGCTGTAGGCAGTCAAAAACAGTGTTTGGGCAGTTGAAGGTGGCATTGTCAGTAATGAGGTGTCACCATATCGATTACCACTCAAACTTTGCTTTGAAGGACCACTTAGATGTTCATTTTCATGCATGATATTCAAGCACCTCATGGCAGTCTCAGAGTTCAGCAGCCACAATGCCTCTCAAGCTGGACACACAAAACTTGCAAGTGCTACTCTTACTTGCTCACATTATCAGATCCTCTGGAATTCCATATTGTAGTGGAGGCCTAGACCAGTTTCCATGTGTTTATGATCACAATTGCCAGTGATTTGGAGGCTCATCTGGTTAATATGGCAAGTGACTCTAGCTGTTTCATTCTCGTTAGTGGTACTACTACTGCTCCATCTCATCAGAGGTGGTTCTCTTATCCGACAACCATGCTATTCATCTGTTCCTATTCTGTACACTCACATTGACTCGCCAGGTTTCATTCTGTAAACTTACAAGATCTCTTCAATATCTCATGAGGCTGAGGTGGAGTGTGGTGTTGACAAGTGGTAGGGTAGGGTGAGAGTAGTCCCAAAGGGTGTGTCCTCAGAAGAGGGGTGGTCAATGAGTTTGGTAAGGTTGTTGAAGAACTCCAGGCAGAGAGACACAGCAGATGAACAGTGAAATGGTTGGTGAGGTCATGGACCTCATTTGCTTCATAGATGAGCACAATGATGCTGACAGAAGCAGCTGTGGCTAGTGTGTGTGTCGGGCATTGTCAGTGAATATCAGCAAGGAAATTGATATGTAGAGTCAGATGCATTGGAAAGTGCTACTTGCATGACAAAGGCCTGTAGTAGTGGAGGTGATGAACCTATTGTGATGATCATTCTGGCTGGCTGATCCCAAGTGTCCTACCAAAAACATACTGAGTTTGAAATCTAGGCATTACTAGAACTCATTGTTCTCAGAGTTGACAACTAGAACCTTGAAATACCACATGCTATGGCTAACCAAAAGAGTGTGAATACCTTAGCTCCTAAGTCTGAATGAGAGAGGTCAGTGACACTTGTTCCTAGAAGCCATCAAAAGGCTCCTAATGCCTGTGCTCAAGCCTCGAAGCAGAGGTACCTCCTGTGCTTGAACCTGACACTATTGAGGATGCACCTGCTGGTTCTACCTATGCTACTCCTACAGCAGAAGTTATGCCTTATGAGTTTATACCTACTGCATCCACCTCCACTGAACAGTGCAGGAGACTATATGGATGAACCCTCTACAGCCACCTGTGTTGTCATCTGACCTATCCACATTCATGTCTCTGGTCGCCTCTTCATCCACTCTGCCTGCTACCTCCAACACTGTCACTGTTGAGGAATCACTATCCACCAGCACATACACATCCATGTACAATCTAACAGTACACTATGTTGCCTTCCAAATGCCACAATCACAGCAGGCATTGACCCCAGACTTGTCTACCTTGATCCCACACTTGTTCCTTCTTCAGCACCCATACGTTCCAGTTGCCTCCCAAGCTTCCACAGAAAAATCAACACCCACACAGGGTCATTCACATATGGCAATGCATGCAATTTTTCTCATCTCTAGGGGTTCAAATGCATGAAGTGTATGAGCAAGTTTTATTTTGATGTGGAAGGCAGCAGGCCATGCAGGGTGGAAATATTTGTGGTTTGGTGGAGGGAGAGGGGTATGATGAGACAGGAAAGAAAAGGAAGAGTCCAAAAGGGAAGATTTGGTGGGTTTCTTCATGTATTACTCTTGGTATGGTTATTTATTGTTATCTAGAAATGAGTCAAGGAGCAGAAAAAGCAGAAGAAGATTGAAAAGTCAATGTGGTTACAGACATAATCAACTCTCAATCTGTCTTTCTTTTTGAGTACAAATAAATATCTTTTCAATGTTGTAGATCCTGTTATAATACTATCTAGTTTTTATTTCATGGGTTACTGTTGGAATTACAAACCATCTTGTGCATCACCCACCCTTAAAGCATGACTTGGAATTCCTAGCATTTGACCCACTCATTAGTTAGACAAACTAGCAACATATCTATTACAGACCTGGTAACTTAGAAACTAGTGATTTGTATGTTTAAATCTACTTACAGTAGATACTCCTTTTATCACTTTATTTTAGTATATAAGACCACTAGATAGCATAGAAACACCTCAGTCAAGTTCTATTCTGACTGAGGTGAGTTACAACTTACTTACTTATTTCATTTCACTCTTACTGATTATCTTTGTAGCACTACCTTATTTTGTTCCATTAGGTATAGCTACTTCAATGGATACTCAGTTAAGTTCTATTCAGACTGAGCATTACCTTATTTTATTCCACTAGTTACAACATCAATGGATAACTTACCTACTGAATTCTGGAGGCTGTTGAGTCTCTACAGTAAAGAACAATCAAGGTTAATCATGAAAGTACATTTATATTCCAAAAAGATATTCAATAGTAAATCTGGATAGTACATGGTAAATGTGACATTCAGATACTCTATTGAATCATGTTATATAAGAATGTACTGATTCATTAGTGCTACACAGAGTCATTATTGCACAACTTCAAACAATTCAGCAACACCAAATAACAAATTTGACCAATCCTCATTACCAACTGCCCCATGTTCCAATAAAAGTTTGATGATTGCTTCATATTTAGAGCATTGGTTTGAATTCCATTTAAACTTCCATGAATTTTTGCCTTTGGCAAGTTCCTGTTCATGCATTGTCAGTTTCTTTTGGACACTTGACAGAATAGTCCTATTTTTCCAGTGTATATTTATATCTGCACCACTGGAAAGAAGAAGCTGATTGATTGGTACATGACCATTGACTGCTGCAGCTTGAAGGGCATTTCCATATCTACCTCCCTGGGCATTTATGTCTGCACCACTGGCAAGAAGAATCTGAATGCTTGATTCATGACCATTGTATGCTGCAGCTTGAAGGGCATTTCCATATTCTCCTCCCTGGGCATTTATATCTGCACCACTGGCAAGAAGAAGCTGAATGATTGATTCATGACCATTGTATGTTGCAGCTTGAAGGGAATTTCCATAAAAACCTCCCTGGGCATTTATATCTGCACCACTGGCAAGAAGAAGCTGAATGATTGATTCATGACCATTGTATGCTGCAGCTTGAAGGGCATTTCCATATTCTCCTCCCTGGGCATTTATATCTGCACCACTGGCAAGAAGAAGCTGAATGATTGATTCATGACCATTGTATGCTGCAGCTTGAAGGGCATTTCCATATCTACCTCCCTGGGCATTTATATCTGCACTACTGGCAAGAAGAAGCTGAATGATTGATTGATAACCTTTGACTGCTGCAGCTTGAAGGGCATTTCCATATGTACTTCCCTGGGCATTTATATCTGCACCACTGGCAAGAAGAAGCTGAATGATTGATTCATGACCATTGTATGCTGCAGCTT
>JASFCW010000461.1:0-11001 GCA_036936985.1 Crucibulum cyathiforme
GGAAGATGATGGACGCGCAGATGGAGACGGGTGGGTTCCTCCCTGAAAAGCCGATCCATGACGATGAAGACGAGGAGGTGCAGAAAGTACTGGAGGCGGAGGAAGGGAGGAAGGAGGAGATTAACAACTATACCTCGGAATCTGCCGGGCTCCCGCCGTACCTTAAGCACCAGAGCATCGCCATCTGCTCGCTTACCCTTGGAAACTGGATGTTGGATGTGGTTACAGATCTTACTGCTAGATCGAGGAGTACTACGGTGGTACCAGCGCCTGCTGTCGTTGCTGCTAGGGATCCTTATCGCGTCAGCCGGTTCGTTCCTACTCAAGAGGAAAACGAAGGTCAAGAATTGGCAACGAGAATGAGAAGATCGTCAAGCATAGACATTCCATCTCTTGCATACATCATCTCCAGTCGCCGGTTCAGCTTACAGTTCACGCCTACCTCTCCATCTTTCACCATCACCCACTGTCCGACTGTCATGCTCCTTGATGACGATGAGGAGGAGGGGTTCGATAATGAGAAAAGCGCGATGCAGAACAGCGCTGTTAATGCCCGCAAGGGGCGGTCAGCGAGGGACAACAACATGGTTCGTGCGAGGTGCCTATGACTAGCATCAAGGTCAATTCTTCGGCTAACAAGAGCTCAGCGGGCAAGGGCGCACAGGAGGAGGGGGAAGTTGAGGAGCAGCGCCCTGCGTTTGGGGCGTTCATGCGTGCTGTCTACCCCACCATCTCGTTGAAGCCACTTCTTTCTTCAATCTTGTGTGTCTCCTGTCTGGTGCCATGACCCCTGTCTTCTCCTTCCTCCTTTCCCGGCTCCTTTTTGAAGTTTCAACTGATGCACAAGACAGCTCGATCATCAACTGCTTTGGCGGGATCATCCTCGGCATCGCAGCACCCGACGGTCTGCTCATCGGACTCAAGTATTTCACGATGGAGACCAGCGGTATGTCCTAGATCACGAAAATGCGCAACACATCGCTTGAAAAGGTGCTTGGTCAGGACAAGAAGTGGTTCGACAAGAGCGTCAACTCACCTGCGAGGCTTGTGCAGATCCTGGTCAAGGACGATGATGATGCGAGGACTTGGTCTCGGTGGTGAGGGACAGTGTCTGGTTGTTGTTGCGATGCTGGGCGTTGGACTCACCTGGGCGCTCGTCCGCGGATGGCAGCTCACTCTTGTGTGCTTTGCCATCGTGCCAGTCTTCGCTGTCATCATGGCCGTTCAGACACGCCTCGTCGCTAAATGCGAGATTAGGAACAAGCGCGCTAGAGAAGAGGTTGCTAGAGGTTATTACGGTGTACGTCGTCTTCCGTTTACCTTCTTTACTTTCTTGCTGACATACTATTCCAGGCCATCTCCAACATTCGTGGTATTCGTTCCATAGCTTTCGAGAAGATCTTCCAAATGCAGTTTGACACTGCAGCCAACAAGGCCCTCACCACTGGTGTGCGAGGTGCCTTTGTCGAGGGCTGCACCTACGGTGTTGCATCTGGACTTATTTATGTGGCTGAGGCGGTTCTTTTCTACGTCGGGGCTGTTCTTATCGACCTCCAAATGGCTGAGGTTCTCAATCTCGTCATCTTTTCTGACACTATCGGCTCCCAGCTCATGGCGTTCTGTAAGTGCGATAAGACTCTTCTCGTGATAAACCTTATCTGACGATTGCACTTCGTTAGCTGAGAAAATTGCCAAGCCGGTTCAAGCCACTAGTGACTTTAACAAGCTCATGCAGCTCGACACCAACACAGACGAATCCCGAGGTGTTCTGCGACCCACGCTCGAGGGCAACATTATTTTCAACCATGTTTGCTTCACATACCCTGAGCGACCTGAGGCACCTGTCCTCAAGGATGCCAACCTCGAGATTGAGGACGGCGAATACGTCGCCATTGTTGGCCCCTCTGGATATGGTAAGTCCACCATCGCCGGCCTCCTCCAAGGCTCTACGAACCGGATTCGGGATCCATCGCCATCGGCCTCAACGAACTCAGCTCTACCGAGGTTCACCATCTCCGCGACCACGTCTCTGTTGTCAGCCAGCACATTGATCTCTTTGACGCCCCCATCGCCGAAGAATATCTGCTATGACAATAAGGCTGTCTCTGCTATCGACATCCGCCGTGCTGCAAAGGCAGCCAATGTACACGAGTTCATCATGGCCCTTCCTCATGGATACGACACCATGGTTGGCAAGAATGCTTCCTTCATATCTGGTGGCCAAGCACAGAGGCTCCAGATCGCACACGCGCTCGCTCGTCCTTCCAAGATCCTCATTCTCGACGAGTGCACATCGGCACCTGGACCCCGAGAACCAGGTTGCCGTTTTAGAGGCGATTCATAATGCCAAGTTGGTCGCACGACAGTCATGGTCACGCACAAGCTTCAAGTGATGCGCATGTGTGATCATATCCTGGTTCACGACGGCCAAGTCGCCGAGCAATGTGCCTACGAGGAGCTTATGCGCCTCAGAGGGGTATTCGCTGACTTGGCCAATGGTGACGAGTGGGTCAGCGAGTAATTGATTTTCTTTTCTTTTCTTTGCTTTCTTGCTTTATCTCGCTCTTCTCTCTCTCTCATCATCATCATTTATCGGCTATTTGATTACTCCAAGCATTGTAGCATCTTTCGTCGTTCACTCGATTATTTCGGTTATCATGATTCATAAACGCAAGTCATCCCAATCCATTGTAGTCTACCATCCATCCATCCAACATCATACAAATTACGAACCTACTGTATCTCTGGAACATGGATAGAACAAAATTTACGATCCAAACGTTAAAATGATGTCTTAAGAACTCTCTACGCTGTCTTCGTTCCGTGGCCACAAAATCAAGTCCCAAGGTGTTCTGCGACCTCTGCGACCCGTAACTCTTGAGAGCACTATTGCTTTTAACCATGTCCACTTTGCGTATCACGAGCGGCCTGAGGCACCGTCCTCAAGGATGTACATCTCGACATCGATGGCAGCGAATGTGTCGTCATTGTTGATTCCAATGCTCAAGTCTCTGGGCTCTGGCGCCACCGAGAACACTGTCCGCTATAGAACAAGACTGTTTCTGCTGTGGCGCCGTCGACATCCGCCCTGCTGCAATGGCAGCTAACGTGCACGATCTCATTAAAGTAGGTCAGTTCCTCAGGAATATGACACGATGACCGGCGAGAATGCTTCCCCTATCTTTGGTGGATGAGCAAGAGCCTCCCAATTGCACGCGCATTCACCCGTCCTTCCAAGTTTCTCATTCTCGACGTGCGCACGTCAGCAATAGACCTCGAAAATCAGGCTAGTGCTACTATTTTGGAAATCATCCATCAGATTCGAGTTCAGTTGCACAACCATGGTCGCCCCGCATGTGTGATCGTATGTTGGCTGTTCGTGGCGGCCAGGTCGCTGAGCAGAACACTTATGAGGAGCTCATGTGCCTCAAAGATATATTCGTCAACTTAGCCAATGGTGGCGAGTGGTCAGTAAATAATTGATCTTACCTGATCGTTTCCCTTCGCGGTTGTCATGATTCATGAATAGAATGAAAGCTACGATTGTAATTTCGGATTGAGCTCTAAGAAATCTTCTCAATCTTTGTTCCCTCGGTGGTCTCCAAAATAAAGTAATATTTGCAGCCATAACGCATTGACGCATGACGGTACTCTCTGGATGGCACTGGTGCAACCAACTGTACGAAGATGAAAATACATGTGAGATGTGTGAACACCAGACGGCAGAACTAGCTACATTTAAAACTCCCATGATACCAAATTCTGTGTAGTCTGCGGACGTTGGGTGTTTCTGAGGCTAGGTAGACATTGATGTGACACTGTCATACTGGTGTATCGAAGTTCCAGAAAGAGTCTCAGCTTTATAGGCTTGAACCATCGTATTTATTTCTTCCCAGAACTCCGTTTGAACTCCAGAAACAATCTCTAAAGACGGAAAATCGGCATAAATATATCTCGCAAGTAGCTGGCGTTGGGGTTCCGTAAGATCTCGTAAATCCTCTCTACTGGATAAGAATAGATTTTCTAATCTCGAGCTTGAGTGATAGCTTGAAGGGATAGGTATGGCAAGATCCATTGCATTTACAGAAAGCTTAAGCACGGCGAGATTATGGTAATTCTGAGCTATGTGGGATAAGACTCCGAGCGGCTGAGGGCTAAAGTCTACCTCGGGGACCAACAGGCTATCAGGAAGAGCAAGAAATTGAAGTTGGCTCCATGATGCTGCTGATTGGGTGATAAATGCTTCATGTAAATCATCTACAATATAGCCCTTAATCAGAAGCACCTCTAGATGGTTCAACTTCAAGAGGCTCTGGAGATGGTTTTGTGAAATTATACCAGCAAAATCAGATACCGTATATGCCCCGTATATCATAGTATTTAGCATCATTATGCTGCGGAGATACTGACAATGCGACAGCTGTTCAAAAACTCGGTCCCATAATGGACTCAAAACTCTATCAAACCGCTCCGTACACAGTATGGATATGCACTTCAGATTGTTTGAGGGAATATGGTGTAAGACGAGAACAAGTAGTGCGACACCGCCAAAAAGATCCATCTCCTGCAAATGAGGTAGGCAATCAAGACATTCTGAGGAATTTAACGTTGGAACGTAGTGAAGGAGAGTTTGAATATCCTCAGGGCTATAGCTATCCGTTATACAAGCTTCTATCGTAATAGAAGTTAGGCTATTGAAAGATCGTAATGATTTGATATCCATCGAAAGGCAAGTAAGCCAATTCTGTTCAAACCTTTTATAGAAGCGGAGTTTAGTTAGATTGCAGGAAGAGGCGAGTGTCCTCCAGTGTGGGATGCAGCCGTCAACAGAAAGATCCTGTATATTGGTCGATCCCCGCATAAATGAGGAAAAGAAAGCATCGAAAAACTCATTGTGCTCCGTTAGATCATCATCAAATTTGTCAATCATCAAGGTCTTGATAGCAGGAGATACGAGAAGAAAGCAACCAGCTGCAATGTGTTTTAATCTCCTGCTATTAAGATTCTCACTGTCGGAGAAACGAAGTAGACGCAACGCTGGGAAGATGGGAGCTGGATGAAGCTGCGCGAGTCGAATAAACGTATAAGGGGTGATATGTTTGGCGTTCACGTCATCCCATAAAACTGAAAAGGATCGGACTCGGCGAGCATGTGCGTCGAAGTGAGCCCACTCATCATCGGTGACAACACCACAGAGCGACTAAATGATACATAATTGTTAGTTTTTCAGAATCTTTTATAATTATGGGAGTTGAAACTGAAATTAGACGCACATAACTGTAGTACATCGATTGCTTAAAACTGGGTAAAAGCTGCAACAAAGGTAGCCACGAATCCAAATAGCGCCAAAGATGATCCAGTGCTGCATACGAGAATGGACGACACACACGCGCAGCTAATGCAAGTGCCTTGCGAGTCTTCCATCTTTCAAGATTAGACATGCTGTAATGTATACCACCAAAGTGCTGGAAGACTATATCGACTACGTCTTGGTTGAGAATGAATTTTGAGAAGCTTGTTGACGGATTCGACGTATGTCCATGAGGTAGTGAAGTTGACCTAGAAGTGTTCAGACCGGGTATTGTGCGAGTGGCTATTGACATTAGTATAGTCAAGCGGTTGGGCAATCGTTGAAGAATTTCCCTGGAACCAGTCGTAGGCCAGGGTATAAATATAATCCTTCTGTGACTCATTAGTGACGAAGGAAAACACGCTCAACCGTCGTCGCAACCGTCGTCAACCTTAGAAGAAATTACAAACTCAATCAACGTGTTCGCCGTCCTTGTAACTAGTAAGATTATTGTATTGAATTGGTATTGAACCGTATCCTCAAAAAATGCGTTCATATACTAGCTGTTTCAAGGTAGAGAATGAGAATAAGAAATTTATTTTGCTCTCTCCTTGTTGTATTGTTCGCGAACTTCACTTGGCAGACAGACGATGGGATGGGGTGCCGGTGCCGCAGCACGTTAAGACATCTGAGACCAAGCAAACGAGTTTTGATGAGCGCGACTGAAATCAGTTCAGCAGCGCAAAACGTTGGGTGTGTGAATGAGCAAATGTATGAATGCCATCTACGATTAGACGTTGGTTAGAAATGCGCATGATGGACTCGGAGTTTTAGTATGACATGGAGGACAGAGATGTCCTGCAGAGTGATGACTGACGTAACGATTGTGACAGCTCTCTACCGTCGACCGATCTCCCTTTCCTCTTCAGCTTCCGCCGCTGCACTCTCTCCGAGGATAGTCTCAAAACACGGCGGCATTTAACGTGTATGCACAGACGAGGTATGTAGCCAGCTAGCAAGTATAATCATCCTCTTTACCCACTCGTTACGCAGCCCGAACTGGCAACTAATGGCGCACGCCTGCTCCTCCATCTCTAATGTCATCGTCGCCACCACCAGCGACACCCTCGGCGAATCCAGGCTCACTCACTCGCTCAGTGAGCCTTCCTTGTATCAGGCTCTTCGCCGATGCTGAGCTCCTCCCCACCCAGCGTGAAATACGTCCTCTTCGAAGCCGCACCTTCGTAGAAAATTTAGACGCGCATCATGGTGTCAGAGAGAACAACTAGGTGTTCAACATAGACCTGCTGCAGGAGATGGGTAACAGCAAGGCCTAGGTCCCCGACGATCGCAAACCCGACCTAGACACCTTAAGCTGTATATGTACACCTCTGGCTCCACTGGCTCCCTGAAAGGCGTGTGTATAACACACATTGGTACGTTTGGGAGGCACTCAGGCAAGGAGAAGGTTGAGGAGGTCTGCCGAGCTGCCCTCCTGCACGATTTTGCTAGGGATCTTCTCGAGGAATAAAATAACTTCCTTAGATCTGGTACTGGTGTTGAATTGAGTAGAGGTCAGAAACAGTGCCTTGCGATTACGAGGGCCAAGTTGAGAGGCCTTGCCATTCTAATACTCCGTACGTCTTTTATATTTTATGAAATTCATCGTCTCTTTTACTTATTCGAACATGTCCAGATGAAACCACTTCGACATTGAACACCACTTCCTGCATCCTCGTATTCGAGGCTCTCAAGAGATGGCGCGCCAATAAGATCACCATCGCCATCACACACCACCTCTGCCAAATCTCTCAAAGCGACTTCGTCTACTTGCCAAGCAGGGCCGCATCGTCGACTAAGGATACCGCTACGATTTCGAGTCACTGCCTTCCTCTTCCTCTTCCTCTTCCTCTTCTGCCTCATGTCAACTAGGTCGTTGAGAAATTCAGGAAGATGGTGGATGCGCAGGTGGAGATTCGTGGATTCCTTCCAACGAAGGTGATCTCTGACGATGATGCAGAGGTTCAGAAAGTATTGGAAGCGGAGGAAGAAAGGAAGAAGGGGCTCGACGACTACACTTCGGAATCTAGCGGGGTCCTGCCTTATCTTAAGCATCAAAACATTACTATCCGCCCTCGTACCCTTGGAAACTGGATGTTCAACGTGGTTGCTGATCTGATTAGCGAAGGAAACATGCGATAGATATATCGCGCGAGTAGCAGGCGTTGGTGTGCCGTTAAATCTCGTACATCGTCTCTAGTGGATAAGAATAGCTCTTGTAGTCCAGACTTTGAATGGTAGTTCGACGGGATGGTTATGGCAAGGTCCATTGCATTTCCTGATATTACGATTCTCATTGTCAGAGAAACGAAGTAAATGCAATGCTTGGAAGATGGGTGCTGGATGAAGTTGTGCGAGTCAAATAAACGTATAAGGGGTGATATGTTTGTCACCATGTCCCATAAAACTGAAATCGATCGGACTCGGCACGCATGTGCGTCGAAGTGAGCCCATTCATCATCGGTGACAACGCCACAGAGCGATAAAACATTGATAATTGTTATTCTTTTATTACTGTTGTAAAATAGCTCAAACTGAAATTACGCATATAGCCATTCATCGATCGCTTAAAAGCGGGCAAAAGCAGTAACAAAGGTAGCCACGAATCCAAATAGCGCCAAAGATGATCCAATGCTGCATTCGAGAATGAATGGCACACACGTGCGGCTAACGCAAGTGCTTTGCGAGCCTTTCGTATTTCAGTATCAGACATACTGTAATGTATATCACCAAAGTGCTAGAAGACCATATGAGCTACGTCTTGGTTGAGAATGAATTGTGAGAAATTTGGTGACGAACTCAACGTATGATCTTGTGCTTGTCCATGAGGTAGTGGAGTTAACCCGGAGGTCCTCGTACGGGCTATTGTGCGGCTAGCTATCGATTTTCTAGTCATGCGGGCAAGCAATCACGATTTGCTGAAGAGTTGCCCTTGAGTTGCCCTGAACCAACCGTAGGCGGAACTTAGGTGGGGTAAATTTTCATCAGAAGGTAAAGACAAATATGATTCAACACGAATAAGCATGCGTAACCCGTTGTACAAAACGGAATCAAAAATTTCGTCTTCTTTTACTGAACTGAATTCCCCCAAAGTTCCGTTTCTATAGACTGACAGCTTCAAAGACAACCAATACAAACAAACTTTCAGAGGACTTCGTAACATCTTAATGTTATCATCAGAAAAGCGAATCTTCGGGAGCAATCGAGCAGACGAAGACACTCACCACTGAAGACTACGTAGTGAAAGTAGAGAGGGAACGGGCGTGGAGTTCGGCTGGGAGACGTGGAGCTGGAACGAACGTTGATGAAGGAGCAGGTGGCTATCTTGGATGCCATTGAGAAGAAGAGAAAGAAGGCATGAGACGGACTTCAACACAAGAGGTGTCAGATTCTCCAATCTTGGACGTGGTGTCCAGATTTAATGATGGGTGATCGGTATTTCCCGAGGGCCGGCAATCATCGGCATCCTCACACGGCTTACTTCGGCATCGTCCAAACTTCTCCCAAAAGACTTTTGGTTTGCTTGCATTGCAGCAGTACTAATAATGAGCAACTTGTGAAGATGTATATGACGAGTAACTCACGAATTACAGCTGCTGTTTGAACTGAATCCCAAAACTGAAATATTATGTTGACATGATCAAATGTTCACAATCAAACGACACCGACAACAATATTGGAATTCTATATAGTAGTATATCCGTACACCTGGATTTTTAATTAAAGATATCTTCATCAGAGATTTGTAGATATATTTGCCGTCTTCCGATAGAAATAGGGATAGGTAAACCTAACTGAGAAGGTCGGCTGATGGGTTGCCTTCGGGGAGAGTCACCATGACCATTGCAGGTTGTTGAAGTTGATAGTCCATGATTGATGTATTCATTGCATAAATGACAAAGAACCAGTCTATGCTTTGAATCGGAGAATTCGGCAGAGCGGCCATCGTCAGGAAGAAGAGGAAGTTAAAATGACTCATTATATGACAGGAAGTTGAAAGATTGTACATCGGTCAACGAAAAAGAGGAATCAACACGCCATGAGTTGAGTAATATGTTGAAAAAGACGCGTCGATGACGGTACGATGTGTCCACGCGTTGGCGGAGAACGATAGAGTGAGCGTTGACCCCATTACAGCTAACAGCGGTCTGCGAGAAACTTCCTTCATGCCGCGTTGATGTACTACAGTAGAGGACAAACAAACACGGTAAATATTGATTTGAGTGGATCGCCGTGGATCGAGATTTTTTTGGGGAAAACTAAAGTCAGATTCGGGCTCAGGATGTTGAATAACGTCGAAAAACACATCTCCGAAGTTGTTCCCACGGGGTTTTGGGTTGGCCAAAAAATTTTGCACAAATTAATGACTTTATAGGTAGTAGTTTCACTCTAATTTTGGTTAAGAACCGCCTCAATCTCCATCATCGCCCTTCGAGAAACGGTCCGATGGCCCCTCTGCTTCCGAACGGCCCATGCGGCAGCTTTCCCTGTCAATCCAATCTGATAAGCATCCATAAACCGCCAAGATTTGTTAATGAAGCGCCGTATGACGTCTGCTGGACAGGCATTCAGCCATTTCAGAGCTTCGTCTTTGGCATCTTGGAAAGTTGATTTGTAGCTTTCCCTGTAACGATACTTAACCCATCCCCAATACTATTGATATAATCAGTTATTAAAATCCTTCGTTCAAGAACAATTACATACCATCTCGATTGGATTAAGCTCACAGTGGAACTTAGGTAAGAATATACACAAATGTCCAGCATCGTTAATTACAGTTTCGAGCATTGAGATTTGGTTAGTGAAGTCTTCTTGCTTGCTAAGAATCCGTGCCATGCAGCAATCAGTATTTTCCATGGGACAAACAGGTGAGCATTTTGCTCGAGGAATCTGGCTGACATTGAAACCACATTCTTGAAGAACAGTTTCCAGACCTTTTGGCTCGCCGTTCGGGAGAGTCATCTTTTGTACACAGCCACGAAATTCGGGATAGGGATTGGATTGCGGGATGATGGTGTCCCACTGTTTACGTTGTTTTCCGCCATCCGATTTATTCATTTCCCATGCCTTCAGTGCATCTGATGGAAGACATGCATGGGCAGAAGATTGATCGAAGACAAACAACGACACGCAGTTGGGATGCTGCATCTCGAAGACCTTGATTGCATGCTTCACCTGTTCAATCAACTGTGGCATGTCCCACCATGCATCACCATTTGATCCTGGATAGATGATTCGACGAGCCTCTTCAACAACCTCTCCTTCAGGACCCAGCGCAACAAGACGGCCCTCTTCTGGATTAATGAAGTCTGAGACATGGATTAACCGTCCTCGCCCTTTCCTTTGCAAGATTTGCTGCCCTGGCTTCAAGCTGTAAGTAATTGTTAGTCAATTTTCCATGAACTTTGTAATCTATTAACGCACTATGCAGATGATTTGAAGTCGTTTTGTGTCAAGCAGCTCTCATCCTGGAAGTTGGGGATGATTTCTTTCTCGCCATCCTTCAATACTGGTGGGATACACACAAGCTCATCACTTCCAGACTTAGGCTCCCATGTGGCAATTCTAGGTGCGTACTGCTTCATTAACGGCAAGAATATGTTCTGACGATATTCCACAACGTCTGAGCGCTCATGCCCATCCATATACAC
>JASFCW010000463.1:0-10991 GCA_036936985.1 Crucibulum cyathiforme
ATCCTTAGTAGACTCAGATAGGTAAAACACATTTTATTTTATTGATCATCAGATTATGTAAATTAAAATAAACTAATATAAAAGGTAAAGAGTTATGGGAGGGTAAGGATGGCAGGATGGAGGATGGAGAGGAAGGTAAAGGTAGTGAGGACAGAGCAAGTCAGCATTGGTGGCTGCACTTGCTGCTGAAGGAGGAGTGGGTGGGTGAGGTGCACCCACATTAAAGGGGGAGGCATGGACTGGCAGGGCATACCAATGTTGAAGGAGGAGAGGTGGGAGGGAGCAGGAGGAAGCATGAGTGGGCAGGGTGTGCCTACATTGAAGGAGAGGCACAGGCAGACAGGGCATACCCACATCAAAAGAGGAGGCATGAGCAGGCAGGGAATGCCAATGTTGAAGGAGAAGGGAGGGAGGGAGGGAGGAGGCAAAAGTGGGCAAGGTGGCAAGAGTGGGGAAGGTGGGCCTACATTGAAGGAGGAGATGCAGGCAGGCAGGGTGTGCCCATGTCAAGGGGCAGGTGGTCGGGGCATGCTCATATTGAAGAAGGAGGGGTGGGAGGGAAGGGCATGCCCATGCTGAAGGAGGTGGTTTCAACTGGACCCTGGTATGAGTCCAGTTGCACCATTGTAGAGAAGGGAGGGAGGAGAGGGAGGAGGGGTCCTTGCCCTCTCATCCTTGTCCTCTCTGCTCTCTCCTTCTTCTCATCCTTGCCCTCTCCTTGTCCCCTCCTCATGCTCCTCTCCTCCTTCTTGCCCTCTCCTTCTTGCCCTCTCCTTCTCACCCTCTCCTTCTTGCTCTCCTTGTGCTCATCTTCTCCTTGCCCTCTCCTCCTCCTCCTCATCATTGCCATGGGTTGTCTTGCTGGGTGTTTTCACTGGGAGAGAGCATGGTGGAAGAGCACACCAGCCCACATCTCTATTGGAGAGGAGGGGCACACAGTGTGGTGGCAGAGGTGGTGGCAAGTGGTTGCAGCAGGTATGGAGGTGAGAATTAGTGCACTTAAGTTCAGCCATTTGGCAATTGCCAAGGACACCTGTGATTGGTTGGAATAATGGGCCACTTGTCCAGCATTCCATCATTGTCCAAGAACAGGATGCATTCCCTACCTCCTATACTCACCTATTTAAAGTAGTCAGCATTGGGATATGTAGCTATATTGTTAATATATGTTACAGAAGTTCTCCTGCACATTTATGATATCTTTAGAAAATGATATTCTTGAATTTGTGCTTACCAATGACAAATATCGTCTGCTATCTCCATAAAAGGTGATTTTTGAGATGCTGAAGTGGCAGTGCATGCCACTGACTACAACTTTTGCTCACTTTTGATGGTAACAAAATGTTCTACTAAATCACCCTAAAAGAATGATTCTTATTACATAAGACTCGTAACAAACTCAGTCCCTACCCCCACCTTGCCTTGCATGCTCTCTTCCCCACCCTTGCTTCTTCTAAATCATCATCACAACAACAGGGTCCCCCTCCACTCCAACAAAGATGTGCACTGGTGTGTCCTTTGACCACATTGGTGGGGAGCTATTGGAACAGGTAAGTCTCAGTCAGTGTAAGAACAGACTTTATATTTGATAAGTAGTAAGTACCTATTGGAACAGGTAAATCTACAAGAATAATGTTAGTAGTTGTTACATCCATGTCAGATCTCCCACAACTCTGCACATTATTCATCAACTCTGCACATTATCCATCTTGTCCGCACTCTTGACCCCATTCTCCACTTGTCTCTCACAGAATTCTATTTAGATCTTGATTATCTCTTATCTATATTATTCATCTCTTGATTTATATCTACTTCCTTTTAGTTTTATTTTGTGACTCTGTTCCAGTCTCATACATGTTTCATATTCCATACCTAGTACTCTGCATTACTTGTCTCTGGACTTTTAGTATTTAAACTTACTTACTTCACTATGTAACCTTAGTTCGAATATCAACTTAGTCTGTCAACTTAACACACCTTGAGTCCCAACCAACTCTGCACTCTTCTGTAGAACTCCTGCAGGGAGTTCACTCTGTCATTCAGAACTCCACCTGGAGTTCTGTCTTTACCTCACTCTTGTCCTTCGGAAATCCAGGGACCACTAGTGGAAAGGGGCACAGCATATAAGCTGAAGCCAAAGTCCCTAGTCTGCCTCAAGGCAATCTGTCTCTGCACCCCACCCTCACTATCTGACATCTCTGCCTCTAAGTCAGCCTATCTCTGGCACAGCACTTAACAGTAGTGTATCAACATAATACAGAAAGGGGTACAGACCTCAGTCAGCATAAGAATGGACTGAGGTACTTGAGACTAAACTACAAGACTATAACTACATGTCAACTCAATGGTATGACAAACTACAAGTTAAAGAAGACTACTAAAAGATGGTGGCATAAGGGGAACCATAAATATGTACAGTAAAAATAAGCTATGAAGATCAAAGTCAATCATGAGTTCAAATATAGATGTGACATAACATGTAACATGTCATGTGGTTTGTATTCCAACAGGAGCCAACACAAAGATGATGACAGACAATGGCAGGAGGACAACAACTGACAACAGTGCAAGGATGACTGATGATGACACAAAGACAATGATGGATGATGTTGTGAGAATGAGAGTTTCTCTGAGATTAGAAAGCTCTTGTTGAAGTCTGAAGTCATATTGCGCATATTCATTTGAACCTCATGATCTCATTCACTGCAGAAATATCCCCTCACAGCAAAGCTGCAGTACTAAATGTTCTCTGGTATCCCTCCATCAAAAAATACCATCTGATGGACATAATCCCTTGTAATGAGAATAGAGCAGGGAGTGACAAACATCCTGACTTCCACAAAACCAATACTAACTCTCTACCTCTTGGTGTCTCACCTCAGATGGAAGCATTTTAATAGGTCAGTTAACCATTGCCTTAAAGTAGTATTTTTGGTAATGAGGCCAAATTGCAGACTAGTGTCCAGCTCTTTGCCTTGAAGGACAAGCTGTGTCACAGTTAGTATGAGTTAGGTTAGTGTTTGAGACTTCTGCATTCATAGTGAGTGATGGTCGGAGATAAGGGGGAAGAAAGAGAGAAGGAATGATGGCATGAGATGACAAAATATTGATGTACAGCAATAGCTGCTACAATTGGCCCTGGATTAAAGATAGCATTCCTTACCATAGATGGTGGCAGAGGTAATAATTGTACACACTTGCCCCTGAGATAATGTATGACAACTTTCTAATGACTTATAATGCAGATCTAGGTGATTGCAGACAGTAGAGAGGAGTTGAAAGTTGAACATGTGCTGTCTTCAATCTTCTTGGGTTGTCAATCAAGACAAATAGGCCGAAACATAATAGAGAAATTGACCATGAACAACAGCTAATTCCATAAAATAAACAACAATGATAGTGAATATTCATCATCATCCATGAGAAGTCTCAGGCTCTGGTATTCCCCCAATTCTGTGTCCAGCAACAGTGGTAGATGTTGATCACAATTCCCCAATGTTTCCTATACTAAAAGTCCCCCTCCACTGGCAAGGGACTGTATCTTACAGAAATACATTCTATGGCCTGAAGAATCTTGACCATGTGTACCACTGAAATATGTGGTGCATTCCCATGCTCCAAGTCCAGAAGATGAGAGTGTTCAAATCAAACCATTGCACTGCCTACAAACAATTAAGCAGAAAAATACTGTGAAAGATATTAATAAGGGAATGGCCCTTAGGATTACAGAAACAAAGTTGACATAGCCATGGCCAGCAATCCAATACTGACAGTTAGCATGACCAAAGTCCATGTAGAATTTTTCATTCAGTGAGAAGATTACATCTTATGTTTGTATGCTGGGCTGCTGGCAGCCATAGCTTAGCACAAATATCTAGAGTTTCCTTCTTGACAATCCCCTCCTCACTCAAAAAGTTCACCAGTCACTTGTATATGCCAAAGGGCTGTTCTCCAAATAGTGTGATCAGGGGGAGTTAGAGATCATGACCATACTATGCCTTGCATTATCATGTGTATTTACATAGTTATATAATTAACCAGTGAGTAGCATTTGTATGATGCTACCAATCACTATCAGTGCTCTTGGATGACATTGATTCTGTTTCTGACTCTAAGTAACAGCCATCTATGATGGTCATGAGGCCATTGAGTTCTCATTGTAAGCCTTTCTGAGTGGGCCTGGTTTCTGCTCTGTCAAAGTCAACAAAATAGACTTGGCCATCTTTGACAGCCATATTTTCAGCTTGAATATCCTTATGACAGACTCTGGCATTGTGAATACTCTTTAAAGATTCAACAAATAATTTGCTTTTAGTTGACATTAGAGTAGAAATATCAGAGAAGACCATGTTCATACCTTTCAGTCTTTGATATGGTCACTTGCACCATATACACTTTCTTGTCTCTTAATTCTCTGCCTTGTACCAATATCCCACCATGCTCCATTACAAGAGCTAGAGTTCTGTCTTCCATATCCTGAAAAAGACCAAATATGTGGAGAACCCCTTTCACTCCTGGATCTTTTGATAGCTTGCAATATATGGAGAATTCATGCCATAATTTATCTCAATCTTCGCAAGAAAATGCAAGCTTCACAGCCACTTGGGAAGAAACAACAACTCCTCCAGCACACTGAGGCTGAGAGTTGCATTGTGAACAATGCCCACAGCACCACAAGCTATTTCTTTGTCCAGAACTAAGGGTAGGCATTGCTCTGGAGAATAAGCTGGTTTTTGTTTGGCATCTCTGAGAGAATAGGGACCTTCTCCTTGTATAAGTGCATGTCCACACCATAAGAAGGATGAAGGCACCTACTGCAAGCACTAGTATGCATACCCCACCCTCTAGCAGAAGAAAAAATGTATGCATACTATCCTCTAATTTCAAAACATGCTAAATTTGCATACTGTTATATCTTCTAATCTAGAAAGTGTGGTATGCATACTCCCCTTCTAATTATAGTATGCATATATTCCTTCTAAGCATGAGCTGTAAACTATCTAGATCCAGTATGCAAACTCCTCCTCTAATTCTATGGCTTTCAAGTATGCATATATTTTGCAAAACAACCTTCTAAGCACAAGCTGCATACTATCTAAATCAGGTATGCAAACTCCCCCTCTAATTCTATGGCTTTCAAGTATGCATATGTTTTGCAAAATAACCTTCTAAGCATAAGCTGCATACAATCTAAACTAGAATGTTTGATATGCATACTCCCCTTCTAATTATAATATGTGTATATTTTGCAAAACAGCCTTCTAAGCATGGGTTGCATACTATCTAAATTATAATATTTAATATGCATACTCCCCTTCTAATTTTATGGCTTTCAAGTATGCATACATCTTGTAAAATAGCCTTCTAAATGCAAGTTGAATACTATATAAATCAGCAGACTTAATATGCATACTTCCCTTCTAGTTATATGGTTTCATATGCATACATTTGCAGGACACATACAGCCTCTTGACACTATATGCATGGGTGAGAGTCTGGTATGCAGGGTGGGAGGTTGAGGAGTCATTTACATAAAATACATGCTTACTATGCTACAGCTTCATTGTCATCATTGTCAGCTTGTCACTCAACGTCAGAGGGAATAATGACACCTGCAGCAATCTTTACATACACGTCAACATAGTGCCAGGTGTACTTACAGTATGATCCCATAGCGCGGAATTGTGCTGCCTGTTGCCATGCATATGCCATCTGTCCCTGCATGATTGCATCATAGTCACCATCCCTCCTTGCATCACCTGCCATTGGCAATGATTGTATTGCCCAGCTCTCCCAGCGCAATGCACAATGGTCAAAGAAGGCCATGACCCTCCGCATCTCCTCAAGCAACAGCTGGACCTCCTCTGACCAATGATCCACTCTGGCCTTGGACTTACACCACTCGATACAAAGATCTGTCATGCATAATTAAAACATCATTCACAATAATAAAACTAACATACACACCATCATTCAGCATTTTATCTTCTTCCTCTGGATTAACCTCCCCAAGATGCGTCCATATCCACGACACATTCCTTTGTCCCTCCGATGGAATTCCACCCCTTCCTGATGATGCATATGGACCATCCTCAGGATCCTTCAAACCTCTAATGTCGCTGTCCTTGAGAGCAGGAAACCGAAGGTTGAGCTGTATGATACATAGTGGTACAGCCAGACGGATGAGGGCATCACGTGCAGCCCTATACTGGGAGGCAGCAGCATCTATTCTGTGAACAACTCACTCAATGACTGCACGTGAACGCATGTTGCTCCGCTGCCCCCTTTGAAAGCGTTCCTTGTCAACTACCAGATAGGATTTCAGATGCAGAGTGTCACAAAGATTGGCTAGTGCATCATGTGCTTGACCTTCTTGCAGAGACCATTCCAGTTGGAGAAGCTGTCTGTCACAGTCAATGGGTAAAGCAACTGGAATCATGTTGTTTTTAGGGAGGAGATTCTTGATTATGGGGGTGAATACAGAGGAGGGGAGCCATAAGCAAGTATCTTGTGGGGTCTCATTGCTGGTGTTGCTTGGCAAGGCCTCTTGAAGACTGCTGCGAAGCATGTGTAGTTCAGGGATATACATATGCTGGACATTGATCCATGCAGAGATCTTGCATACAAGCACATTTGACCACATTTGATGCTGGGCCTTCTGTGAATCTGTAGCATGTTGACCCAATTCATAGCCTTCTGCTTTGAGCTGACATCTAATGTATAACATAACGGCTAAGAAAATATATGTATAATGATGAATCAATACTCACTGTTGTTCTTCAAGCTCTAGACCCATCACAATTAGTTGACTTGCAGAAATCTTCTCATGCATGATGTAGGCATTCCCAGCTTTCATATCCTTAGCTTCATTGCTAGCTAACTTGAGCTTTGCAGCATCTTGAGAAATCTCTATATAGTTGCATAAGTACTGAATAATCTCGCTAGTGAATGGAAACACTAGTATACCTATGTTTGAATTGCTTCTCAAGAGGATTTAGTGCAGAGTGGTCTACTTCCCATGCAGCAAGCTCGACCTTCCCAAATAGCAACAGATGCTTCTGGTAAGTCTATCTCAAATCTATGATAGAGGAATCTATGTTCTGAACACTCATCGACAGCCATTTTGATTTTGTGCAGCAGTGAGATGGCTATTCATAATGGTAAGTTCAATGGTAAGTTCAATAAATACAATGGAAAGTAGTTGTACACACCCATTGATGTAGTTTTCTTCCAGTTCCAGTCTCCAAAATGATCATCCAGTGTGTCTCGACGATGGCCAGGGCCCATTTCCTTGGTGCTCGATGCAACTGGATTGATGTGAGACCAACCTCTTTCAGGAGCTTCTCCATCAGTTTGTCCTACTCTTGGATTGTAGTTGAATGAAAAGATGGTCTGGCAGGCCATGATATGTGCTGGTAGGTAAAATTTGGGAATGAGAAACTGAAAAGTCTTTGCACCAGCATCTTTGACATGCATTCAGCATGGGTAGCTTTCCATACGCTTCCATAGATTCTTGCTCCATTGGCATATGATGTCATATGATACAACCACTTCCACTGACTTAAGATCCTGAATACTGGAGAAAAATAGATAATCCATGTTAACATAGCTAAATCCATGAATAAGATTAGTATGTTGACATTGTAAATAGTAATAATATGTACTCACCATTCACCCTTCTGAAGATCACCAACAGAGAGTGGTCGCTTCATATCATGGCGAGCACAGTTGATTGTTCCAGCTCCTGAAGATGAAAATCCTGCTGAAGACCGCTCAGCATTTACAGCATTATGGTTCAAGCATGTACTGGGCTTTCACATTTATTAGAATTTAGAATCATCCACATGTGAAGGTTAAAGTATGAGACATACAGGTTGAATAACAAGATCACTAAAAGTTTCAATGAACTCTTTGAATCTGTCTTCTGGGACAAAATATGACCAGCCATTACTAAGGCCAGGATTGATAGTGTGACTGGAAATGTTCTTGCATTAAGGCAAAAGTTAGCATCAATAGTGAGAAATAAGCAGTATAAAAATCTGATACGATTTCAGCAACAGGTCCACTCATAAAGCAAAATTTCATACCGTTCTTCCACAGGAGCGTCCATCCATCCATCTTTAAGATTCCATCCTGGTTGAGGGCATGCAGGACAAAGTACAGCACATTCACCATTTGCTGTTGCAGCAACACCCTGTGGGTCATGACCCCGTCCAGCACGTTTGAGCATCTTGATATGTCAGTATTGTCGAATCATGATCATAAGTGATCGATAGCAATCCTAGGATAATCAGTGATTAGTATAGATGTGAGACAAAGAGCATATATCACTCACTTTTGGGGCATTCATCCCAGTATTGTCAGTTAGCCATTCTAATGTATTAGAGAACTCAAATGCTGATGCTTTTGATTTGAACATGAGAATCTGGAAGAATTTGAGAAGATGAAATGTTGTGGCAGTTTTGGGATTGATAGTAGTTGCTGGAAACCAACAATACCAAAGTAATTGAACAAATTGGTCTTGAGCTGTCCCACAGTTGCAGAAGTCCAGTCCAACTTTGTGAACTCCATTGATGTCCATTACGACAAAGTCGTCTCCAAATGCAGGAGTAGGGGCATCACATGAAGTACCAACTCGATGTCCGAGTTGGATTCGAAGGCCCAATGTTTTCAGAGTGATGGGTTCAAAGTATCCTGCATCCGACCAGTGCTGTAGGAACTAGTTAATCATTATTCTAACTAGTAAACATAGTGGGTGGAACATACCTCAATGTGATGTAAGGAGTTACATCTATGAAGATTGACCATACAGTTCTGACAGCACAGCTCTCCCCTGTCACAATCAATGCATCAGAAAAGAGGACCAGCAATAGAACAGCGTAGGCACTCCTTGGCCATATAATCTCCACATCCCTCCCACCTCAGATCCTCTGCAAGGAAGTGATCACAGTCCTTCACCCACTCAGAGGATGTATTTCTACAACAAAAATAGCTAATCAGAATAATGTATTAATACAAATCATGATTGCTCATTGTATGCTGCAGGTGTTTTGGTATTTCCCAGTTGTCTTGAATATGAAGAAGATATGCTGGATCGAGTGCAAAGTTGGAGGTGGGTGGCAGTGGTATGGGTTTGTGGTTCCACATTTCAGGATGCTCATTGATTGATGTATTGAGGGTTGGTTGACTTGTATGAACTGCCTCAATGGCAATGGTATTCGATGAGGATGAGATATAGCCATTTTGTTGAAGTGTGTATTGTGTTGTAAGAACATGATCAACTGAATTGGTGGGTGGTGATGACAGATCCTCACAACTCTTGGGCACTTGGATCATGCCCATAGGCATGGCTTTTGGTCTTCCACGAGGCATGAAAAAGAAAGAGTAGGGTGTATAGCAAGAATAAAGAAAACAGGGAATAATGCAAGTGCAATGCAAGGTGCAGAGCAGTGCAGTTTGAGCTAGATGAATGATAAGAGTTGCATCGCTATCAGCATAGTCAAGACCTAGTTACAGAAAGATAAAATGGATGGAGAGTCGTTCCGACTTGTTCACAGTAACTATGCAGGGATGGATAGCCAAAAAGTGAAACGGAAAAGAGCAGCATAGTCAAGGTAGCAAAAGAGCTGTATTGGGATGAGCAAAGAGACAGTGTGAAATGCAAGAATGGACACCCAACCAATGAAATGGACGAGAGCAGCATAGTCAAGGTGACAGAGCCCTATCAGGATTAAATAGTAACCATATGAAACTCAAGAATGGGTGGCCAGCCGGAACAAAAAAGGTATGTATAATATATAGATACAAAACAGTACCTAGAATACCAAACGAATAAAAGGCACAAGCCTAGCCTTCACATCATTCCTGACAACCAATTATGGTAGTAATGTTGACTAGTTTTCCTATGGATCAAAATAGGGTTCTAGTAGAATGAAGCAACAACCAAGGACAAATCTAAGTTACTGCAGCATAGCATGATGACGACAAGAGGGCAGGCATGAGTAAACCAGAAAATCAGGAAACTATATTTGGGAGATCCCAGAATATGCTCTCTGATCAGCATATGACGACGACAGATGGAGAGCTTGGGTGCGATGGGCATGGCACAGACTAAAAAGCACACTACAGGGTACCTAGGAACTCCTAGTATAGCCTGTAATGTACAAAGGGAGAGATCACTATAGTCACAATAGTCATGATAGTATGCCCAGAATATACGGGTAGGTCGGACGTGACAGGCTGCTATAACACATACCACCAAATACCAATAAGCGCATACAACTATGCACTATAAGTCACATACTGCCTGTTAAATTTCCTTTTAAGGGTGTTAGTGAGGTACATAGCTATTAGTAGCTTTGTTTGATATTTACAAACCCTCAGCACAAGTCTTGCATTTATGTAGTATTTACAAACTCAATGAATAGATTGGTTTTTGTTTGATATTTACAAAAGCTAATTTACTTCCACTTTGTGTAATATTTACAAATGTTCATCTATTAGGTCGCATTTGTGAATATCAAACAGACACACAGGTGGTTGTTCAATATTCACAAATGCATGCATCTATGTTGCTTTTGTTCAATATTCACAAACGCAACGCAGATGCATGCATTTGTTCGATATTAATGTGAGATATTTGTTTAATATCGAACAAATGCATGCATCTGCGTTGCGTTTGTGAATATTGAACAAAAGCAACGTAGACGCATGCATTTGTTCGATATCAAACAAGTGCAACATACTAGATGAATATTTGTAAATATTGAACAAAAGCTTGCGTCTATGTTACATTTGTTCAATATTCACAAACACAATGTAGACACATGCATTTGTCAATATCCAACAAATGCAGATGGGCAGGTGGGCTGAAGTTGAAGGAGAGGTGGGGTGGATGGGCATGGTGTGTGCCAACATTGTCATACGTTCAAAATGTTTTGAACAAAGACATTATTCTGTCTCCGCAGGAATTGTGTGAGAACTTGGGACAA
>JASFCW010000464.1:0-10985 GCA_036936985.1 Crucibulum cyathiforme
TTATCACACATATTTAATCCCACTTTTCAAATTCAATCTTTAATCCTAAATTTAATCAATATTTCTAATCTTAATTTCATTTCTCATCTCTAATCCCATCCTGTGCCCATTCCATCCCATCCCAATGTTGGAACAAGCTCCATGATTGTTGCCTTCATCCCCCTCAGTGCCAGTGATATCCTCTATTTGAACTTTCTGATGGTGACTAATGTTCCTAAGTTTTTTAGACATGAAAGATAGGCTTTAGAGTGGTGACCCATTGGTAAGATTGTTTTTTCTTCTCAGTTATGCATGTCAATTGGTGGTGGTCCATGCCCCCATAATATCACGTGATTTGATTAGTAAGCAGCCAAATGGGTTAGTGCTCAAGTTGCCTGCAAAAACTTTTCACTACCAGAGGTGTTAAAATCATATTTTTAAGCATCTTTTGTAAAAAAAAATGTTGTATGGTCAATATCTTTTTCAAAAATCAAAAATTTTCAGATTTAAAACCTGGGAATGGTAGATATAACAGTAAGCTATATATCCCTGGACTTAAAGTTGGGATAATTGCACAGTTGCCAATGTTATTGACGATGTTGAAGATGACTGATCCTGATTACATAAGGGGGTGCTGGTTCCTGATGATTGCTACCTTATAGATGTATTTAAATAGCCTCTATAGTAACCTAGTATATTTACTTTGTATCCATATTATGAACTCCAATGAGCAATAATATGCAATTTAGTGGACAACAGAGACTGCAGTTGGACTACAGAACTCACTGCTTAACAATAATGCTGAACAACTTTGAGGATTGCAAGGCAACCCCACAAGTGAATTATATTTTTTCAATGTATAAACATTCAAACTAATCTCTATACTTGTTCTACTTGGGGTTGTGGGCCATTACAAGCACAGCAGTACAAGTCTTTTCTTCTTTTGGAGAAGTGAAATTTCCTAACTCATTCCAAATTGGACACAACCCTGCTATGGCACCAATATTCATATCTTGCTCTTAATTTCAAGATTTAAAAATAAGTCAGCAGCTTCTTCTTCTCTAGAAGAAGGGGTGTGCATTATTTTGGGGACACCTTGTTACTTTCAAATTCCAAGAAGATTCTAGTTCCAGTAGGTCATTCCTTAAATGTGTGTGCTGTACAGGCATAACTTTTAGATAACTAATGATGATACTGTGCAAATAACTAAGATAAAACAAGGGTAGTGAATGTGGGGGTGATGGTAGCAAGGATGGGTGAGGTTAGTGTGGAGGTGCATGTTGACATCAAAGGTGAACATGGGGGTGCAGACACCAGCCCACATCTCTCTTCATGAGGAGGGGTGCATGGGGCCATTACTTCTGTATTGTATAGAAATGAGTAAAAAGAAAAAGACAAAACAAACACTTACTCTGCTGTGGGTGATTAGAAGAGAGAAGAGAGGGGGACAAAGAGGAGGAGCTGTAATTTACATCACATGTTATTTCCATAAAAAGCAATTTTTGAAATGCCAAAGTGGCAGTGCATGCCACTGATGTACAACTTTTGCTCACTTTTGATGGTGACAGATGGCTCTAGAAAAGCTCCCTAAAGAATGATTCTTATTACATAAGACTCATAACATATATATTTACTTTGTATGTATTCATGTCTCAACCTCAATGAGCAATAGGTCACTTAACAACTAACCAGACAACCTTGCCAAACAACTGGAATTGTCTGCCAGTTCCTGGAAGGGGTGGTGGTAGTCACCTTATCTGTTGGATCACTCACTTAGATTAGCTGCTGGATGCAACTTTCATTTTCATTTCTGGTCCATGCCCTTGGTGCTCACAGCTTGAACTTTTTGTTCATTTTGCCACCTTGCACACTGTCTGGTACCACTAGGTGTCTACTTGCATACCTATTCAACTGTCCATCTTTCCATGGGTTGACTTTTAGTCTCCTCATCTCCCCAGTAGTGAGGCTTGTGGTTATTTGGTGGTAGGGCTGCCAACCATACCATATATGGTTACAGGCCATATAAATATGGTATGAATATGGGTGCCAGCCATACCATTGTTAAGTGCTGTGCCGGAGATAGGCTGACTTAGAGGTGGAGATGTCAGATAGCAAGGGTGGGGTGCGGAGACGGATTGCCTTGAGGCGGACTAGGGACTTCAGCTTCAGCTTATATGCTGTGCCCCTTTCCACTAGTGGTCCCTGGATTTCCGAAGGATGAGAGCAAGGTAAAGACAGAACTCTAGGTGGAGATCTGAACGATGGAGTGAACTCCCTGCAGGAGTTCTACAGAAGAGTGTGGAGTTGGTTGGGACTCAAGGCGAGTTAAGTTGGCAGACTAAGTTGATATTCGAACTAAGGTTACATAGTGAAGTAAGTAAGTTTAAATACTAGAAGTCCAGAGACGAGTAACGCGGAGTACTAGGTACAGAATATGAAACATGTATGAGACTGGAGCAGAGTTGCAAAATAAAACTAAAAAGGAGATAGATATAAATCAAGAGATGAATGACATAGATAAGAGATAATCGAGATCTAAATAGAATTCTGTGAGAGACAAGTGGAGAACAGGGTCAAGAGTGCAGAGAAGATGGATGACATGCAGAGAAGATGAATAACATGCAGAGTTGTGGGAGATTGGACATGGATGTAACACATTAGTGAGATGAGTTGTATGAATATGTCTTACTGCAGTAATATGGGCCATATGCAACTGTATTACAGCTGTACTATATGGCAGCCATATGGGTGGAAACTGTACTGTAAACTGTACCATACACATGCCCATCATGAGTGACTGTGATCATGTGTTCCATGTGATCACAGATCTCCTCCTGCTTGTCTCACCACCACATCAGATTGGGATGGAATTTCAACACAAAATTATACATATGTACAGTAGACATACATATGAATGCATATATGACTTTAGAATCATGTATGTCCACCTTTTGCAGTGAGAATAGCCTCAACACAATCAGGTATAGTAATAATGTGTTTATTAACATCTTCAATTGGTATCTCCTCCCAGATGGCATGAACAGCAGCTTTGAGCTGCTTGAGGGTAATTGGGGGGTTGGGGAGATCACAGAGCTGCTTTTTGAGCTCATGCCAAACTGGCTTAATAGGGGTAAGATCAGGGGAAGTTGCAGGGTGATAGATCTGTGTTATATTGTGGCAACTGAGCCATTGTTGCATTGCTCTAACAGTATGAGATGGTGCTCCATCCTGCTGAAACATAACCTGACCCCTCTCCCTCTTCATCTCATCATAAAAGTCCTTTAACACCCCATCTAGAACCTGTTCTTGGTAGCAAGCAGTGTTTATCCCTCCACCTCTTCCTCCTGGATACTCCAGCACTACAAGTGACCCTTTACAATTGTGCATGACACAACCCCATACCATAATGCATATGGGGGACTGGGAGAACGTTGGGAGTAAGCATGCATTGAGATATTCCTCCTCAGTGCTATGAGTGACATAGATGTGACCTTTGTTGTTGGAGAGGTGTATGTATGCCTTGTCTGACCATATAACCTTCTCCCATTTCTTCCTCCACTGCTGATATAGCTGTGCCCATTGTACCCAATGCATCTTGTGGGTTTTGTAAGGAAGGGGACCTTGTGTGCAACCCTCCAATAGTATCCCTTTGATGCTAGCATGTGTCACACAGTTGACTCACTCACAGGGGGATCCAACTCATTCCCAATCTCTCAAAAGGGTTTGCAACGTGATTTGACCACATTTCTGACTATCTGGTGAATGGTGTGGTCCTTAAGTTTGGTTGGAAGATGAGTATGGGGTAGGTTGTCTGTTGTTCCATATTTTTTGTACTTTTTCCAGATGCCACATGCAGTGGAATCCTTGATGCCAATCTGGCAGGCTGCTTCTGCAATCGTTGGACAGACTTTTATAGCTCCAATAAGCTGGTCCTTAATGTCAGATCCATGTTCACATCTCGGGGGAATGTTTTCTGACATAAAAGCAGTGGTATATTTGTATTGTTGTCGTAGAACACGTAGTACAAGAACTGGTTCCAAATTTGACACGCTGTGCGGCTTATATAATCACCGTCACTCATGATGGGCACATGTAAACTAGACCTAAAATCTGTCGATGGTATGGTATACAGGCCGTATTTGTGGGTACCATACAACCTGTATATACAGTTATGGGTGGCAGCCCTATTCGGCAGATCAGTTGCAACTTGCACTGACATTGGGCGTGGTACATCTGCCTTCACTGTCCACTCCCTCTCTATTGACATTCTTATTGCAGAGGCGCTGCATTTCTTCGGCCCTACGTGCTGCTTGTCTTATACCATCCCCTCTCACTATCATCGACCACCTGCACATTCTCATTAACCGAGTGGCCTGTCCCTCACTCCTTATGCAGTTCACGGCTGCCCTCTTCCACTTGCACCATTGGACCCTTCTCTCTCCTTCATGCACGTCAACCTTCAATGAATTAGCCGAACAATGATGTTTACGCATCCAGGGGTTGTGAAGATACGTGGATTTTACACTCTTCCTGGTGGGGGATTGAGATTGTTTCTCAACAGTGAGATTTCTGTTGGAATATAAGATTGTAATTCAAACGATTCATTCCAGATTCCTAATTAGTATTAAATCTATGCCACAAGTATGTACCTTATGCTGCTGACCTGTTTCAAAGTGAATAAATAGCACTTGAATTATGTATTTAAACATGTAGTAAACTAGGAATACATTGCGTGTTTACAACGCAGTTTACTGATATTCGAGATTGATTAGGTCACTTCAACAATTTCAACATCCACACCGTAACCTGATTCACGTTACCCCTCCAAGCTCTTTGGTACGCTCTCCTACCTCATTTATGTATTCTATACTTACTATTCATACTTACTATTCACAGAATCTGTCACGGTTACAGTAAACCCGTGACTAGATATACAACAAACGATGCGGAATCGCCAATCAGTGTGGCAGGCCAGTTTTTTAGGTGTAAGGACTAACCTGTTTACATATTATTTCAGCCCGCTGTAAGTGGCAATACGCCAGTATACGATCGGAGACATACTTTATCTAGTCATCTCGCTCCTGTTTCTCCTTCAATCATGCACACATTTCACACCGCCAAGCACCCACCCCCATGGGGCAACCTCGCTGCGTGTATCCTTCCAATAATGAACCATCGGCGGGACAAGGAGCAATGGATGGGAATGGAATGATGGCACGTTGGTGTTCATCTCGTGAACTTGTCCTATTTCAGGAGGTTGGCACGCGTGAGGGGCCAGTAATGCCAGGCTGCTGCACTGTAAGCACAGACGGAGGATTTGACTGTTACATGGTGCCAGCAATGATATCTGCAGTTGGAGGTCATTGTCTTCTGACACGTACGCATTTTTTCACCCTGGTATCTTCTCGTTGTCCTGATCGTTCCTTCCCGCCTCTGTGATCGAAGCTTTGTTTCCAGGCTCTTTAAGCAATCAATAGTCTTCGCCATCCTCTGTCCCAACACCACTTCTCAACGTGCAAAAATATTTTCTCCAGCGATTCAACAATAAATTGCCGCGTGGCTATGCGTGATAGCCTAACTTATAAGATTCAAGGTTGGCATGTCCTCCCACAGTGTCAGCATTGACCTTGTTGTTCAAAGATATTCTATTTTATTCCGCTACAAATGGCCACGAACTCCTACAAATCTACCGATTCTTCATATACCCAACTGCAAACCCAACCACCTGCCTTGCCACAATACATGCAACCGGACGACAAAAATCCACGACCACAACGTCCACAGCGAGTAACTAATCCACTTCCTTTCAAAAGCCCATCCCGTCGGAGCCCTTGGACCACACAACCGTGAACTTCGTTTGCCCGAGTGGCTCTGAGGATGCTGAGAGGGCATGTAGCACCATTAGTTGGGTGCTAGTGAGAATACGATGGCAGCAGATTGGTTCATAGTGGAAGATCATTATGCGACTTGGTAGCTCTTGTGTAGAAAGATGTCAGTATAATTCATTTTCGGTTCTCGATACCAAATAGTACATACACGATTGACCGCTTCTAGATAGCACGAGTACGCATTCTACTGACACTCGCTCCCCATTCACTATCCACCTTCAACTACTCCTTCGATCGAGCAAGGATTCGCTAATGAAGATCCATCAACTAGTGCCCACTCTCCAAAATTGACAGCTCTCTCCGACTCGATGGATAGATCTGGCAAGCCAAAGTTTTACTCCCAGGTCGATATGCCCTGTTGACATATTGCTCTGCCAAGTTATGGTGCTCTTCTCCTACGTCGACACGTTCTATTGCGAGTGGACGTATTCCTTGAAGGTGCTTTGGAAGGAGCGCTCTCGAACATCCCTCCACGCTCATGGGCAGCCTATTGTGAGCCATAGGTCGAGAAAGGAATTACTTCGATGGGCAGGAGTTGCCTGAGGGGGAAGGGGAATAAAGGTGGGATGAGGAAGGGGATGTAGACGTTAATGAGTATGGGATGAGGAAACCAAGGGGTCTGGGGCCTCTCTTTATCAAAGCACCAACGAGAAGGAATGAAAAGTTGAGTGGATTCAGCGCAGATGGATGGACGGATGGGCGGATAGGACCATGTTGGGTTCTGGTAGTTGAGGTCACTCTGAGTCTATGCAGTGATGAACGGGACCGCGCCAAGTATTGATGGCATGCCATTGCGGGGAGGAGGGACAATCAGGAGGGCATCTGCATCATCGGCGCAATGGCAGCACGTCATCCACCTCTCCGACATTATTAAAAGCAGAGGTCTCCCGCCATGGACACGGGAGTATACGATGGAGGATGGGAAGAGAGGACAGCCGGGATGCATTGAATACGCGATTCTTGAACGTGAAAAGGTCGGAACAAACGTGCACTCGCGGAGGGGATGTCAATATGCAAGGGGCGATATCATAACGTTGGACCCCACCCATTATCCCAAGCTGCTGTATGCACCCCACCAATATGAGCCATGATGCTGACGCCAAAAAAAGCTCTGTTATGATGTGGGTTGTAAATTCGAACACCGGAGGAGCAGGAGAGGAGTGAACACGAAATAATCTTGTTATAAAAAGTTCAACGTGGGTGGACGAGCGCGCCAAATCATGTATAGTGTGCACCAGAATACAAACGTCGAGGAGGGCAGGAGGGATGAGCATGCACCAAGCGCTCTCAACAGGGGATGGCCATTGGGAGAGCGAAAGGTCTTTGATAGAGGACACAGAGAAAGACATGGGGGAGGGAAGTGGGATTTAGATAGATGTATCTTGTATATCTTAAAAGGGAGACCACGACAATCAGTGGGTTGCAAGCAGGGTGGTGTAGGGACAAAACGCACCAATACCAAGACCTTGAAGGAAACCTAAAACGAATCCTTCGTATAAACATCTACTAGGCGATCAAGATAGAGCGGATGAGGCAGTGGCTGGAGAGCGGGAGAGGTGATAGAGTCTGATCAACCACAAGCATCCTACAAGAGCAATTGCAATGGTCAGTAGAGTGCAGGGGAATATGAGAGAAGGACGACACCCACGAGTGCAAATCTCCCATATAAAATCCATAACGAAAGATATTGACTATCTCTTATAATCCATTGGGAAAGCAGGCATCGACAAATCTCGCAAGAACAGGCGCACAAGCAACAAAACAAGTTGGATGGAAGCAAAGAGCAGAATGCAGATTAATTTAGCCAACATATGTCTATGGCTGGCTCTTGGCGCGGCAACGACGGGTGATAGGACCTGTAGGCTATGGCAGCTCGACTTCACAGAACAACCGTGACTGAATACACAAACTTCAAGCCAGAAATTGTTTGGAACAGGCCGATGCTCGTGAAGGGTATCAAGCTCTCCTGATCGACAAGGCATCCTCGTACATCGGCTTGTGAAGTAACACAGAGTAGTGTGAGTGCCAGCGAGCGATGGATAGAGAGTAACGAATATCTCAAGGGAGACTGCCAAAGTCATTAGAAAGGAGAGTCCGGCTAAATACTTCACTTACAGGCTTCGCAGTTCAACATGAACGCACTATACAGAGACTAGATAACAAAGGGGCATGAACCACGCGCTGAGATCAATGTAGAATGGTTCTGGCTCGCGTCGGGGAGCTAGACGAGCAGTATTGGTAGAGCTGAGTCGATAGCGTCATTCGAGGTGGATCTACAAAATCCACTGTTTGAGTTGTCCGAATGTATATGCACATCGAAGGAAAGTCGAACCGAGAATCGATGTCGTCGAATGTGAACTGTGACGTGCACTGAGTCCATCGTGTCCTAACTTATTCACGATAATCCGGACAAGCTATTTGTCACACGCTTTACCGACAAATGCTCGTCACCGTGCCTGTTACGTAATATGATGTCAAGCAATGACGTCCACCTTGACCGCTCCCAATTGCCCGCCATAAATTGAACATTTTTCCATCTCGCCTCCTTCATTCAACAACCACTCTTTATTCCGTTTACGACAAAGACTATCCTCTCAAATATATCTATAATGAGTGGAGGACCACCAAAACGCACCTCTTCAGCGTCGTCGACGTCGACGCAGGCCAACCTCCCCCCACCACGCAAATCTCAGCCCATGCGCTCCGTAAAACCCCCTCTCGCTGACGCGCGCCTTAGCAAATTCATCTACATCCTCATAATCCTCACCAGCCTCCTCGCCGCCTTCTACTCATACCGCGTCGTGCAACATAAATCGGAAGTCGGGGGGTGGTGGAATCTCGCCATGGGCCGGCGACCACCGCAGATGGCGACGCCTGGAAATCCTGCAGGAGGAAAGATAGGGAAGATGGGAACAAAACCGAGAGCGAAGGGAGAGGATACGGTGGAGGATAGGATTAACGCACTTGCTCAGGCATTGGGCATGCCTTCGAACGAACTTGCATCCGCCATCGCGGTTGCGGTGAAGCAGTACGTTCCTCCAGCAAGTCTTTCGTCCGTCGCTGCCAAGGAAACTGGACCTGCTGTGGAAGCATTGGTGAAGGGTGCCAGCGAAGATGTTGTGGAAGGAGTTTCAAGCGCAGCGGCAGCAGCAGAGGCATCAGCAACTGGGCTCGTAGGCGGGGTGGTTGGTGGTATGGAGAGCTTTGTGGGCATGGATGAGCCTTAAAGACGCAGCAGTGATATTTAACAGCATATTGTATCATACCGCTATTGTAATTACTGGAATCCGCGTTCGACAGCATCTTTTCACATGATTTCATTCACAGCTATCGCACATCTCAGATGACTAGAGGGTATGAAGAATACGTATACGTCGAGTCAGCGGTGCGCGACTGAACTATGAGAGCGACTCCATCTGCCCATCGTGAACATTCCCCGAAACAGATTGAAAAGGGTCAAGGTCACAGAAACACTTTCCCCACTCACATGCTCGCTGCTGGTAGCTGATGATTCCTCGGAGCGTCTGTCCCCAGCACGTCTGCTGCTACCACCAGAAGGATGACCACGCGCGCCGTTCCTCATTTGCACAGCCGTAGTGGTTTTGACCTCCGCGCGGCGATTATACCTTTCATAATATGCCTCGACCTGCTCGCTGATCTTCTCCATCCACTCTGCACTGTCGATCTTCCAGGGCACCTCCAACGCCGCCTTCTTAATAAGCTCTCGAGTCTCGGTTGTAGAAAGCTCATACTCATCCTCGAACATATACGCTCCCGACTTCGTCTTCTTCCCCTTCGACGTCGTCACACATGCGTGTCCCGCGAAGTACATCCCGCGTTCATCAAACTCACGCGCATTCTGCTCCCACCACCCCTCCATGGGATCCTCATTCTCCAGGCCCGTTACGACGATTACGATAGGCACTTTATTCTGGCAGATGATATTGGAGAATAGATCGTAGTTCACTTTCAAGATATCCCGGAATCGAGACCCGCGGATGCAGTACACGAGGAGGCTGACACCATGGCGGAGGTTGTAGATGAGTTCTTGCAAGTTACGAAGAGCTGTATCACCGCGGACCTTTCCGTGGTCGCCTTCGTTCAGACCTGCGGTGTCCCAGAGGTGGTATCGCTCACTGTCGATGGTAACGGGATATCCGCTACTCCCGAATGTGTACCCCATGGCTTGGTTGGAGACACCTGCGAGTGATTCGCCGGCGAGCATGTTTATAAGAGAGCTTTTGCCGGTGCCTGTTTCGCCAAAGATGACGACGCTGCGTGCGGTGTTGCCACCGGTAGGGACTTGGATGATAGAGGTGGGCTGAGTGGTAGAAGAAGTGGTGGGTACATGCGCAATCTGTCTGGAATTGGTCGTTGGATGGGATGGTGGAGGCGCATATACTACTGTTCCCGCTTCAGAGTGCCGTGCATTGGAGTACGCGGGTGGTCGGGATGTCGTAGATGGAGGCGTGCGAGAGAGACGAGTGTTGTCTTCGGTGTGTTCGAGATCGTGGTCCCGTGCAGGATGGCCGCGTGCCCTGTTAAGATCAGGTATTCAGCCGTGTGCACGATGACTATCTGGAAGAACGTACTGGTCATCGCTTCCTATACCGCGTTGGACGTTTTGCCTAGTGTTCTCAGTAGGAACGTATACACGGTCATCCCAAGGATTTTTGTTCATTCTGTTGAATAACGTTAGTTGGTTCGATTTGGAGAGACATTGTGGCTGGACGTACATGTATCAATCGATTCAATTCAAATTATCGAAGTAGGATCCTATGTCGATCGTATAAAAGAAACTATAGCTGAACGTTGGAGCTCTTTCCCCAAGCCATACACACTGCCTCCGAGTTATAACCAGCAAGACACGTTCAAAGGAGCCAACGCACACCAAGATAATGGAGCACCCATGCAGCGTCCAATATATCAACGCCACTTCTGGAACCACATACAGCGCTGCTCGATTGGGTATAGTTAGTGATTTGGCGTCACACAAACAACGTTTCTAGGTGAAGGGTAAGATAGGCTCTGTAAGAGAAAAATCTTCGCCTTTCAGAAGACAACGTTCTGGGGTTACGCGATCAAGGTGAAGGGACAATTGTGAATAGCACGAAGTTA
>JASFCW010000465.1:0-10974 GCA_036936985.1 Crucibulum cyathiforme
TGTCCGAACCCCTTCACGAACTCCCTCACGAACTACGAGTATTTCACGAAGCAAACGAGTTCAGCTTGATGCTACTCTAGTACCAATTTCACCGCTCGAAAAGGTTCAGCTCAACCCTTGTTTGCGATATCAACATACTCATTACATTTTTCAGCGTTTCGCGCAGGCCCAGACACACTTCGACAATGAGGACATGCCAAAGCGCGCGTTAACTTTCGATCGTCTTCCTATTGAACTGCAGGTTGAAATTTTCACGCATTGCCTGACACCACTGCCCACCTTCAACATTAATGAAGCGCCATTAACAGTTTCCCAAGTATGTAGTCCATGGAGATCCCTTGTACTATTCACACCCAAGCTCTGGTCATCCTTCCAAATTGAAGTGCAAGGAACGGGACTATCGGTATCTGTCCGGGATCTGCACGTCACAACCACGATGAAGCTATGGCTAGAAAGGTCCCGGAACTATCCTCTGTCCGTGCGAGTTGTGCATACACCTGTCGGACGATTGCCAGACACTCGCTCTGCGCAGCTGCTAGCACTGCTTATCCCTCACGCTCGCCGATGGAAATATGTGGAATTCGTGGTTCCTCGGTCCACTTTGCTCGCACTTCAAGATTCTATGCCTGACGGATTCCCCGCCCTCCGTTCCTTGACATTGCAGATGAAGGGACTCTGGCATCCTACGTCACCAGTTGATATCCGCTCATTTGGTATACCGTGGCCTCAGCTGACGTCGCTGAATCTTCAACTAGACCCTGATCAGCTTCTTGGACTTGATGAATGTCTAGACATTCTTTCAGAGGCGTCCAATCTCACCCACTGTACGATGAACGCCGAGTGCATATTTACTTCATCGGGGAGACGACCTGAAAAGGTCATTCTTCGATATGTTGAACGATTCCATCTTCGTTTGCAAGGTGGTCGCTCATTGGGCATTTCGGCTTCGCCGGAATCCCAATTGGTTGCATTCCTGGACACGCTGTCATTCTATAAACTGCACTCGCTGCGTCTTGACTGGCTTGTGCAGTCGAACGAGGGTGCACAGAACTGGTTAGGCGTGCATCAAAACTTTGTGTCTTTCCTCCACAGGCAGGCAGCATCACTCGAAACCCTCCGTATATCATATCTCCCAATTGGGGATCAGGCGCTCATCGATTGTGTGATGCAACTTCCTCTCCTGATGAAACTTGATCTTCGCTTCTCCCTTGGGGATAGCGAGAGCGATCCAATTACGGATGTGTTTTTGAAGACGCTCACACTTCCGCCATGCAGCGGCACTATGTCGGATCGCGCCCTGGTTCCTCTCCTTGAGTCAGTTTATCTGCACAGCCACGGCAGTGTTTTCGAGACAGGTACCTTATTAGATATGATCCGTTCTCGATGGAAGAACACCGACAATGATCATGTCGCGACCAAAAAACTCAGAAAATTCCACATACGCTCCATGAGGCCTGCATCAGACGAGATAGAGGGATGGAAGACGAATTGTCATGAAGCTGGATTTGACTTTGTATATGACACCGTCATGCTTCGATAGAGTTGATTCCATGAAGCATCGGTTTGAAGTATCATTATTTACGACTTAGTTATGGCCTGTGTTATGAATCAGATGGACATAATTTGCTTATTGTAATGCACATTTATTGTCCCCTTATTTTTACACATAATTAGTGGCAATGTTCCCGCGAATTGTTAAGCTGCCTGAGCGCTTCTCCCAGTTCACAACGCGTCGCGTCAGCGCTGGGCCCTGGCGGCAAGCGCTAATAATCACGTGATATAACATTTTATTGCAGTCACGTTCCAGAAATTTCAGTGGCCAAGTTGGCTCTCTGCACTGCACCTTCCACCTTCATTTTACTGCAGAATCGTATTCATTCGTTAAATATACCAAGATGCCTCGCGAGAACCGCAAAAGAGGCAAGAAGAACAAGAAAAAGGCAGAGGAAGAGCCCTTCTACGAAGATGTGAAGCCAGCATTCCTTGAGCAAGAACCAGAGCCAACCGGTGAACCTTCATGGATAGTTCCTGCGTCTACAGAGGAAATAAACCCCGAGGCGCCCTTCGGATACGTGGATGCAGATGTGAAGGCTTACTTCAGAACGGTGGATGTTCAGGTCCGAGACTGGCAGGAGAGCCAAGACGAGGTCGTAGGAGAAGACGAAGATATTGACCCCAACGAACGTATGTTTCTATTCCATGTGTCAATAGCACTATTTTTAACATCGGCTGTAGAAAGACACCTATTTTTTGTTGCTGCTCTCACAGAAATGCACGGCAAAGAGAAGCAGCTTGCAACAGATCCTGATTGTTCGGTGATCCTGGAGAGAATGTCATACTCTATGGATGATTTTGTTCGTCGAGTCTTCATTGACAGCCTGGCCGGATCGTGAGCGGTGTTTAATTGAGATTCCGTTCTTTATTTATTCACACCTTTTCTAGGTACGAGAAACTAGTGAAGCACCGGTTCGCATCGCATGTATGTCAAACTTTGTTCTCGGTAGCACGAGATACAGTTTCCAGAGAGGTACGACACTGTGCGATTGGTATATTACTCACTAAAATCGTTAAAAGGCGAAAGGAATATTTCCTGCGATTCCGGAGAACCAAGAAAAGGGAGAATTGCGGACTCTGACCAGCCTTGTTCTTGACATATGTGAAGTTTGTACTTTATCGTTTTGTAATAAACAACTCCACTAAATACAATTGTGTTAGGAACTACTCCCTAGCTTTGCTTCTCTGCTTATGGATCCCTTCGCGTCCCACGTTGTGCGTGCTCTTCTCGTTCTTCTCTCCCCAAGTCTCTCCAGCGCAGAGGACAGTCCACAATCAGCTGTCAGATCCAAAAGGAGCGCCGCCTGGAAGGCAAAACAAGGTCCCATGAAGTCAGTTTTCAATGATGACAAAGGAAAGGGGAAAGAAGCTCCAACAAAAAGTACTCCCTCAGAGTTCCGTAAAATGGCGCGTCGGTTTGTGGAAGTACTTCGGGAGCAGCTGGGGGATAATGAGGTTCGGGCATTGGCGGCAAGTAAAGTTGCTAGCCCTGGTTTGCAGGCATGTTCCTTGTGCCAGTGGGTGCCACCATCATTCTGACGTTTTGTACTTCAATTCAGATGATGTTAGAGGTTGAAGCCGACCAAAATATGTGCAATGAGCCTGGGTCCTTGATGGATAGAGTTATGTTTGGAATTATAACATCATGCCGTATGTATTTCTCTTTCTGTTGGGTCAACTCTTTCAATATAATCGTCTTACTCGATTACAGGCGAAGATCCTCAGGCGATCCCAGAAGAATCCGATTACCTTGGTACCTTGCTTAGAGATACCACGTCTTCACATCTATTGGAGACGATAGCCTTGCATTGTCCCGAAGATGCATTTACCGTATTATGGAAGGTGTACTTTAAAGGAAAACTCGCTCGACTGAGTAATCATCCTGTCGCTAACTTCGTGCTAGCAAAAGCTATAGAAAGAGTCTCCGCGGATCAGCTAGCGGACGCCTGTGCCGAGATGGACGGTGTATGGGGCAAGGTCATCAGTAGGTCGACTTATACTATTCACTAGACTGTAGCTGAATAATCCAAACAGGAGCGTCACGAAGTGGCGTATTGCGCGCCGTTATAGACCGGGCAGCGACACTTGGATCACTTGGAAGGGAAGTCAGCGAGGTAAGCTTGTGGATCATGGGGCTAAGAACATGACTAAAAGATTTTTTCAGATTTTATACTCCGCATTCGACCTCTCAACACCCGAAGAGCGCCTTTTGCTAGTATCCTGCGTTATATGTCTTCTGCCTTTACAGGTAATTTTAGTTCATTGCGGCAGGAATATTATCTCATTTGACGTATAGGAATATCAATCAGCTGTTGCCTCTCGCTCAAATGAACCTCCGAAGAAGGAGCAACCCCAGCAGCGGTACGGATATGGCCGTGGCGGTGGTGCACCTCCTCCCTATGATCCGCTCGAACCCAAGATACAAGGCTCCGTCCTACTACAATCGTTATTGCGTTTACCGGCGCCTCATAACCAAATTGTGATCGACAGGTACGCCTTTATCCAGCTGAGCGTCTACTAATACTAACACTCCGTAAGCATCAACTCACTGCCGATTGATAACCGGATACGAATCGCTCATAATTCTTCAAGTTCCCGCGTCTACGATGTTCTGCTAGAGTCCTCAACTGTGCTACCAAAAATAAAGCGCCAATTTGTTATAGACTTCATCGGTCATTACCACGAGCTGGTGGACGATAAGATCGGTAGTCGTGTCGGCGATCGCTGTTGGGCATTTGCTGATACGTACCTGAAGGTGTGTATAATGATCCCAATGCATTGTTCTTAATTAATCATTCTTGCACAGGAAAAAATAGCACGATCCATGTTTGAATACGAACAGACGCTTGCTGGATCCTACTACGGAAAATTCTTCGCCAGGAATCTCAACCTTTACTTGCTCCAACGTAAACCGGAAGAATGGCGTAACATGCAATCAGAGAAGAAACGACAGCAAGACCAGGCCAATACCGCACGTGCGATATCTCCAAAAGTAGAAGTTGTAGCTACCACTACACCATCAGCGGAGTCAATGTCAAAACGCAAACGTAAAAATCGCCCCGACGACGAAATTGAGGCATTATTCGACGCTACCCTTGGGAACAAGATCAAAAAGGCCGCATTGGCCGCTGATCACGTTCCGCCTGCGGCTGTGGAGCTGCCTCCGCCAAAAACAAAGTCTTCAAAGAAGAAACGGACGGAAGACAAGGAATTGGATGCTGTATTGGGTGCCATTCGTGCGGCACCCAAGTCGGAGGAGAAGCATAGTAAAAAGCGAAAGACACAATAGTAAGACTTGATAGTTGTGCCCTACCCTTGACGTCCAGTAGTTCGTAGATGATCGTAATGATACAACATTGTTCTGCGCAGTTCACTACCTTCTATTAGTATCCGGCCTAAGTGGGGGCTAGTACAGTTCTAGTGAGCGAGCAAGCGCTGAGCGCCGAGTACCCATGTAACCCCTGAGCAGTTAACCCCTCAGATAATATGATCACAATAATACCCTATAAGTAGCCTCCAACAACAAATCGAGCATTCCCTGGTTATAACGCGGAGAATACGCCACATATCCAAATGTGTCTGCAACAATTACATTAATCTTTAATCCCAAATTACGACAATTTTACAAATGACGTCAACTAGTGTGAAGGAAATGAATGAGGATAGGAAATAATTCCTATGAAGTTTTATATACCAATAATTAGCAGCACTGTTTAGCTGACGATGAGTGTCGCAGCATGCTCAGCTAGCAGGTAGACGGGCGCCTGGGTATGAGCATTAGGAGTACTAGTGAAGGGCTGAAAGGCGAGTATCATTAGCTTGAATACGAATAATTAGGCAATAACACATATACCAGGACAGAGGTGTCAACAATCCTGAGGTTCGAGACGCGCTTTACTTTCAGGTCGGGGTCGACAATTCCCCAGGCTGCACCACAAGGGGACACACTGGCCGTTCCTACAGGATGGAAGATAGTTCCATCGCTGGCTCGTGCATAGGCTTCGACCTGAGCATCGGTCGCTGCAGTGCCAAGGGCACCCCACGGGGCGATAGCGTAGTCGGCCCATGCACTGGCAGATATGAATATGAAACACTTCACGGCTTTCACAGCCTCTCACAACGTGAAAGTGTCGAATGCGGTGGACAAGATTTTCGGGTTGATGGTGGGAGCGGTAAATGGATCTGACGTGGTAATTTGAACGGAGCTACCTAGTAGTTATTAGTTCACAACGACGAACAGAAGCGGGGTTATCAGCTTACGTGAAGTAGGGGAGATGATAAGCGAAGGACGCTGACGAAGCTTCCCTGAGCAGGAAGAGCTACAGCAGGATTAACCCAGAGATTCTGCGAGTATTGGATAAGGACAGCGTGCAAGGATACCAACCAATTAGACGTACTGAGGAAAGGATTTCCCAATGAGCCGCCGTCAAACCTGCAGCCTTTCGCCATCGTTACTCTAGGAGTATAGTAATAGCTTCACAAATCCCAAACCTCCCCAAACAATGTTATTCTCGGGTGAACTTTAACATTCAAGAGTCGCTGCATCTGAAAGATATAAATTGCCTTGACAGCGTACAATCTCGACGGAGAGAATTGGGAGCATTCAATGGTAGAATAGAAGGTGTCTCATCTCCAAATTTGATTTCTGATGACGAACACGAGGGGAATTGGACGTTGTCAAGCGTTTGAAAGGAGACGGATATATTTTAGCATGTGGCTTGCAGAGAAGCCACCGGTGATTGATGTATGAGAACGAAGTGAAAGCACAAGTTAAAGTGGTTTCAAGATCCAATGGGCAGAGGTTTCTGAGTCCCCAATTTTCAGAGAGGGTGCTTGCGCTAGTAGACCGTGTTCCCAAATACATTGAAGAACAGTACTCCTTGAAACAGTAGGCGACGTAGCTAGGTTGGTACCAGTTCCAACGCGGTCTATAGGGGGGATTATCATTTGAAATGAATCTGATATTTTGAACACGCACCCCAATCCCCCTGTATCGCTCTGACTCTCGGTCTCCCCTATTCCGTACTGCCCATGTTAGCGATATGAATAATGACTGGCATTCTATCTCAAAGATCCAGGTTCCGAGAGCTTACGACCTGCTACAACTTACAAGGCTGTAAGTATTTCAAAAAGAATATTAGTTTACGCTGTCGCGTATGTATCGCGCAGGTTGAAAGCCCAGCGGGAAGCTTCTGACTTGTGAGCTTCGAGGCTCGATGACGAGAAGAAACTGAGAGAGAGAAACGGATAGAAAAAACCGAAGCAAAGCTTCTCACAGGGACTCATATCCGTAGTCGAAAGCAATGTACAGCTGTTATAGTTGGTAAACGGTGGATTGAAGAGAATTTACAGCTCTGAAGATCGCAGCGAACGTTGAAGTTCAAGTGAAAGAGTTGTGACAAGCGTGACTAACTGCATCGTTCCTAATGTTTTCCATATCCCGACGCGTCCTGCAACGTCCGTCATGGCAAACCGTCGCGCCGCCATTGAGGTCGATACATACTGCGTCTCAAAGTACGCTCTCTCCATTGACCTTGCGCTCATCAAGAAATTGTGTGAAATCACGACGTGTTGAGCTTCAAAAACGACACTATGCACAGTACTCGGATCGGAACACCGTCGGGGTGAGTAGGCATGAAGTTGTGCTCATTTCAACAAGACAAATATGGTACTAAACGAATGCTTCATGTTGTAGGTATTTACGCCGACGTCTGCTGCCATATTTGTCGCAGTTGGTGCTGGGCTTTTCTTTTACTTTCGACAAGAGAAGGCACGATTAGTAGAGGAACGCGGTACGTCAATAGGTCAGGTTCAACGCTGTATTGCAACTAACATGTCACAGAGAAAGAGCGTGAAAATAAGCAGTTTGGTCGCCCGAATATAGGTGGACCATTCTCGCTCACAACGCACGACGGAAAGCCTTTCACCGAGAAGGATCTTCTCGGGAAATGGAATTTAGTGTATTTCGGATTCACGAACTGCCCCGATATCTGCCCGGCAGAACTGGATAAGATGACCACGGTTTTGGATTCAGTCGGTGCGTCACAAGGTTATCTCTCTTTTCCAGAATACTGAACTTTGCAATAGAAAAGGAACACGGTGACATCTTCCAACCCATCTTCATTACTGTCGACCCAGCACGCGACTCGCCGGCACGGATCGAAAAATACCTGCAAGACTTCCATTCGTCGTTCATTGGACTCGTCGGCGATTACCAGACCACGAAAGCCGCGTGCAAAGGATTCCGGGTGTACTTCTCCACCCCTCCAGATGCAGATCCCAAAGGCGACTATCTAGTCGATCATTCGATCTTTGTGTACCTCATGGACCCAGAGGGCAAGTTCGTAGAAGCGTTCGGGCAGAGTGTTGATTCGAACCAGGTAATTGAGAAGATACGGGAGGCGATCACGGAATGGCAGAAAGACACGGGAAGAAAGGTCTGATTGCTTGGTGAGAAATCGACGTAGAATATTCCAAATTTACTAAAAGTACTATAATATATCCAACGCCTTCTCTGAACTGCGGCTTCAAGTTCAAGCACTGGATGGACTCCGGTCCGTATCGCTGTGTACTGTCTCCGGTGACTCTGCTGAACAACAGCGCCTACCATAGCTGCGCGAGTTAGCAACAGTTACACGTTATGCGCGATATCAGGTCCATGCACGAGAGTTCTGAAGAAACAACTATAAAGAGATTTTGCTCATCGTTGCCAAACGACCGTCGGCATCATCAAGGATGGAATCCGGATACAATTTCCATTTTCGATTTCCCCCAAGTTCCACATGCTCGTCACTATGACCGCTCATTGCATCATCTATATCGGCATCGTTTCCTCTGATTCGTTACTCTCCAACTTTCCTCAAGGCTTACCATATCTGTCGTCCGTTCAGGTTCAAAATCCCATAGCAACTTTGCATCTATCTCTTTGCCTATGTCGTTCTTCCCCGTACCAAAGTTGACATCACCCACATGAACGACATCAAGCAGTGCATCCAAGTTTTATCTCGGGCTCTCGATCGCTTCCCGCTGTCAATACCATCGAATCAACTCAGACCCGCTACATGAAAGTTCGTGTCGCGTCAACTAACTATCGGCAAATGTCTCCCATAGCTTTTGGTAATACGGAGACCGTCGAGATCATCCTGGCTCTATCTGATACCTCTCCGCTTGTCACGAAAGTCTAACGCGTGCTCAAAGCTGAACAGTAAGTGACACTCATTTCTAAATCTTATAATCTTCTTATATTTAACGTTAATGGTAGAATGTCCGAACGCCCTAGATGTCTACAACCCCATAGGTGCAAACCATAGCCGAGCTGTTTTTACTCTTTGTGTCTCTTCGTCGATACAATAACTATCCTCCAGGTCGAGACCAGCAACATGAACATCTTCCAGAACGTCCAAGTTGAGGTCGGACTCTCGATTTCCTGCTGCTCTCAAGCTCCGTACTCCCGCACGCAACACCCGAGCCTTAGATATCTCGTCTAACTTTGGAGCATAGAACTCGAGACCGTTGACGAGCTCACGCCCATGAGCAAGTAATGCACGACGCTTGAATCGCGCTGAAGGAGGGGAAGAACGCTTTAGATACTCGTCGAAAAACCTGTGTATGAATGACTCTGTCATGGCACGTGTACGAGAGGTGGATGAAGAACTGAGAAACAGGATATGCAGGTGCGCAACTGTACCATCGGAAGCTTATTTAGCGGAATAACCTACAACTTTCATATTTCTTTAGATACTTACGGAACATTCCCAACTCTGCAGAAGCTCTCGAAACTCCAAAATACTCCCAATCTACCAACCCACATCGATCCTCATTGTCAATCAACATGCTTTCTGGCCACATGTCCGCCATTCCAAGACACCTATTATCACCGTCTGCATCGTCTTCCGCATCCAGTAAAGCACCTCGTACACGTTCAGCAAGGACATCTGCGTCCGGAAGGCCCGCAGACATGAGCGCCTTTCTCGTCAGCCCCGCAAGATAGCCGTATGTCTCTGTCATGTACGCGGGGTTGGATACGCGAGCGATTAGTTCCTGTGGTGGATTTCTCGTGCTAATATAAAGCTCGGCGAAGAATTGTCCTAGATTTGACGCTATTTCATTTAAAGCATCGACATTCGAACCTTCGCTTTCGCAAAGGTATGTCGAAAGTGAGCGTGTCTTGCCCAAATCTTCCATCCATAGAACATTCTTCTGTTTATCGTGGAATAATAACTTCGGAACCTTCAATCTCCTCTTGAATCCTTCGAGTAAATCTACAACTCCCTTCATCATACTCGTATCTTCGGATCCAAAATCTCCGTTAAACATCCCTAACGCTGTTGCTTCTATCTCCTGTCGTTTGATGGACAACGGCTGGGAGGGATCAGCTGCCATATACGGGGCGGCATATTTGAGGACTGCGCTAGGCAGTACATAGTTCTGGAAGGTAATAGGAGGGTCGAACGTGGCTCGGACAGTGAAATTCGTAAAGCCTCCAGTCAGGGTTTGGATCTCGAGGCGCGTAGCTGCATCGCCGGTGGAGAGGGAAGGGAGGACGCTGGGGATATATGATTGGAAATCGAACATTAGATAGGGGCTAATAGTTGAAGTTTGCGACGGCCTTCAGGGTATACAATAATAGCTGGGTTCGATGGTGGTGATTACAGTTGATTCTAGAGGAGATAATTCGGTACGTCATCGAGTGGGGTAGAAGTGATCTATTTATAGCATATTTCGGACCGTCCACACTTGCCTCTCCCATTAATTTAAGTAACAGTTTAGTGATGGATAGATGATTAATGCTTTGGTATACTTACAGCCTGAATAATGTTTGCCATTTCGCTATTACTCTGTGATAAATGTATAGAACCGTATATACGACTGGCACTAATCGGTGTCAGACTGGGAAGCGAAAATAACAGGGAAGTGGGAGACTTAACAAATGCCAGTTCACTTATGAACATCTCTGTTACCTATTTAATTTATCCAAATTTATGGCCGTATTGCCTAACGTTATACATTCATATGTGAAATCGCACCGAGCTTTTTAGTATAATCTTGTTCATGGCCCTGTTTTGGCCAGGTATTCGCATCTCCATAATTTCACCATTTTATGAGAGTAGCTGTGTATAACAATTTCGGTCAATCTATATATACAGCACTATGATAAAGTATGTATTATAGCATTAGCAAAGAATTCAAAATGCATGAAATCCCCAGCCTCATTTGGATACCCCGCTTCCAGGTAATTTCCATGTTCGGACAGCGAGAAATTTCATTTCCTACTCCAATCCCGCGCTTCGGCCGAGTATTTTTATCGATGGCAGATGTATGGTTGGATTGTACATATACCATCTAAATTACAAGTTGAGTGTCCATCCATGCATCAGTAGAAATAAACATGCGACTTTAAAGTGTTCCCATTTCCCAATC
>JASFCW010000466.1:0-10963 GCA_036936985.1 Crucibulum cyathiforme
GAAAATTTTAGGAAGTTGGCGGTGAGATCAAGTATAGTGAGATGAGCAAATGAACGTAGGGTGGCAAAAGAAGATGGCAAAATAAGTGACGAGGGAGGAGTGTAAAGTGTTATGCGTGTAATCTCTGGCAATCGGGCCGTAAGTTCTGGCAACGTCAAGTCCAACTCTTCTGGTTTAATATCCATGATAGAGAGAGATCTGGCGAAACATGAAAATGTGCAGAGTGGAGAAGATAGGAGATCAGAAAGTCTGTGCAGCAACGGTAGGCTGAATATTTTCACAACAGAGAATAGATGATATCGTGCGATTGACGTCCAGTATTTGCAGACTAGACTGCATTCCCTGAGAGTATGAATATCAGAGTGGCATTCGTCAATGATCAATTGAGTCAATTCCAGTGCTATAGGCGTCCGCGAAGCAACTTGTTGACTAGTTTCTTTAGTTGAGTTCATAACTTCTAGTATAGGGTTCAGCTGTTCAGCTATACTTTTCAGGATTTAGCTAGGCAGGGATGAATGCTGAGACAGAAAACAGAAAAACAAAAATTACTTAAGTAACAACAAAGTGCCGATTCAGACTCCGGCAGCGCGCCAATATTGACGGGGTACAGTATATACTATATACAAAGAGCGACACTCACACTCAGACTGATCACCGGCCACGCTGTGATTGGAGGGGATCGATCGGATTTATTGTCGGCTACATTCACACCTACTAACACGGAAGTAAAAACTATATTTTCTCAGAAACTATCTATTGAAATTTAGCAGTGCCTTTCTGTCATTATTTCTGTATGGGTGTTTTTCAACATTTTCCTTGTAGTACAATGTTAGAATTTTTGAGTCCTCTTATACTTACATTCTCATTGGAACACTGCAACGATGATATCACTGGATATCTTCAAAAAGTTAAATATATTTAACTTTTGACCATGTACGTACGGTACGCATGTACGGGAATTTGAAGTGGCGTGTTTTCTGTCGCCTGTCCTAAGCTAAACGGATTCGTTTGTATAGGTTTAGTAGTAGCATATCCTTTCCAGCACTCTTCTTCTTCCTCCCATGTAGATAAGCTTAATCAGTGGTACAGAATATTTGTGATATCGGATAAGAGAAGATAATAAGTATTAAGGTACTAGACAGTGACGCGCTTAATCAATGCTCTTTTTTTTTACTATAGATTTCTTGTAGATTTCTGAAGATGTCCATCCGAATGACATATTACCGGACGAAATTAAATCATGCTGTCGCAATCTAACTCCAGCTGAGTATTCTTGAAAGCCAAAATGGGTGTGGGTGTGGTGAGCTGGTGAATCCGAGTGTACAATTGGCTAAGTGTGCGCACCAGCCGAAGCACCTTATCTGGTGCATGTGGTGTGAGAGTGTCGAAAGTGCCAGAGTATCCCCATGTTGATGGCATATCGGTCCTTTCTAAATTTCAGACATTTGCACAATGGTTCAAATGTTGGAAATACAAACCGTCCGATGCTTCGCCCACCCCTTGAGTATCCACTCAATCCTCCTATAATTGACCCACTCGTTATTTAGATAAATTAGCGAATAAATTTATTTACTTGGACTCTGTAACATAGAAACAAGTGATTAGTATATTTATACCTACTTACAGTAGATACTCCTTTTATCACTTTCTTTTAGTATATATGACCTCTAGATAGCGTAGAAACACCTCAGTCAAGTTCTATTCAATCCAAGGGATGGGATTGTTCTATAATGTAACTGCACGTGAAATCATATACATTCCTACGATTGCTACGTCTGATTACTGGGTTATCGATCATGAAGATAAATGGCACTTAGATAAAGGTTGCATTTTACAACACGGCTACGATTACAGTTGCAATGAAGACTTTCGACAGATAAAGGATAGCTGATAAAACATTCGGACGCGTGCTCCTGTATAAAATATTTATTCTCGGACAGTGAAAATGAAATAAAACCGTACGTTTACAAGTCATCGTCCCCTTGATACTGGACATTTAAGATACCACGGTCATTGCATCGCAGAAATGTAGAACGAATTTCCTCTTCGGATGTTTTACCGATGCAGAAGCATACCATAAGTCGTCGCAGAGAAAATATTTCAAACAATCGACGATCTAAATAGTCCCATCCTCCAACGCCTGGATGAAAATTCTCGAGTTTCAACTCTCGGAAATCCGGAGAGTTCAGCTGAGAAATCAGATACTCTATGAGCATTGGAGATATGAAATCGAAATTTAGAGTCATAGATTGAAGGGTCGTGTTGACAGAAAGGTTAAAGTTTCCGTAATCATGATCTAGATCAGCGTAGTCGAAGCCAATTAATGCCGGACATAATATGTTTGGATAAATGTGCACCTAGTTCGTCGTCCACATCGTGGTAAGTGTGTGTAAACGTTTTCAGTTTATCTTCAACGCTCTGAAGATATTTCCCAACGAAATGGATATCTGTATTGTTCGAGGCGTGCAGATCTAAATTTGGTATTGCAGGTATAGGGCGTAGCGACAATAGCCATTGTAATATCGTCTCAGTAGCCCAAGTAACACTAAGGGTGCGAAGGTGTGCAGACGGACGATAGGAGATATCCCATGATTCTGTATTGATAAATTCAATTTGTATACTTAGATATTCAAGTTGAGGAAAGGCAGAAATGATTTCCGTGAAGTGAGAAAAGTGTAGAAAGTCGGTGGTGAGATCAAGTTTGGTAAGATGAACGAATGAACGTAGGGTGGCCAAAGAAGATGGCGACATAAATTGCGCTCGCATGAGGAAAGAAGTAGTGTGAAGCGTCATGTTTGTGATTTCTGGCATCCCCGTGAGTTTGGGGAATGTTAAGTTCAACTCGTCTGGTGTAATATCTGTGATAGAGAGAGATCTGACGAAACATGAAAATGTGCAAAGCGGAGAGGATAGGAGACCAGAAAAATTGTGAAGCGACCTTGGGTTTGGTATTTTCACATCAGAAAATAGATGATATCGTACAATTGACATCCAGTATTTGCAGACTAGACTGCATTCCCCGAGAGTATGAATGTCAGAGTGGCATTCGTCAATGATCAATTCGGTCAATTCCAGTGGTATAGGCGTTCGCGAAGCAACATGTTGACTGGTTTCTTTACTCGAGTGAGTCATATCTTCCAGTAGAAGGTTCAGCTTTAGTTGTACTTTTCAGGATTTAGCCGGTGGGGTGGATGCTGAGACAGAAACTGAAAGTGCTTAAGTAAGAAGAAACGTGCCGATTCAGACTCCGGGAGCACGTTGCGTCCATTCCCAGATGACAAAACGCCGTCATGGCTAACGCGCTAACGCCTAACGTTGGCGGCATACTACATACTACAGTCATTCCAAAATTTCGTTTCACCAACAGCAAAACATGGATTAGCTTGGGATTTAAGGATCCTTACCCAGAGTAGAGCGCGGATTGAATCGCACAGTTCTATAGATAAGTTGCTTCAAGCGATCTCATAACATTCCATTGCATCCACAGCAGTATACGTCCAAGCTCGACGTGAGGGAAACGGCGTACCAGAAGGCTAATGTACTAATGCTTTTGATTATGTCCATCATGTTTTCTTTGTCAATGATACATTCAGGGCCTTCTCTATCCATTATGTTATTCTTGCTTCGACGTCAAGACTCAAGGTAAAATTCTCTCCTTTAGTGTGTTGATTTTCTCTATGATTCAAACACTTATAATTAAATACTTCCGCAGAACTCGTGGATCGGACACCTGTGCCAATCCTTCCAAACCTAGTTTTCTCGCCGAGAACGTCAAGCTCAGCCACCTCACCCTCTGCCCGGGGACTGAATTTACCGGTGTTCAGATCTCCCAGCTGAACAAGGAGAGTCTCGACATGCTCCTCCCCCTCACTGACTAGGATTCGAAGAACCTTCGCCCGACCACCAGGTTGAAATCGCTAGGTATGTCACACTTACACTGTGGTAGACTTTATCCCAGATGAATACAGGGCTACTGGGGTGACGTTCGTAGCTGAGGAACCAGCCGGTATACCGAGTCACAGCATACAAAAAAGAAGAAATCCAAGGGATGGGGTTCTATAATGTAACTGCGCGTGAGATCATATACATTCCTACGACTTCTATGTCTGATTACTAGGTTCAAATCTTATCGACTGTGAAGATAAATGGCGCTTAGAGATAAAAGTTGCAATTTACAACATGTCTACGATTACAGTTGCAATGAAGACTTTCGACGAATAAAGGATAGCTGATAAAACATTTCGGACTCGTATTCCTGTATAAAATATTTATTCTCGGACAGTGAAAAATGAAACGAAACCGTACGTTTACAAGCCATCACCCCCTTGATACTGGACATTTAAGATACCACGGTCATTGCATCGCGGAAATGTAGAACGAATTTCCTCTTCGGATGTTTTACCGATGCAGAAGCATACCATAAGTCGTCGCAGAGAAAATATTTCAGACAATCGACGATCTAAATAGTCCCATCCTCCAACGCCTGGATGAAAATTCTCGAGTTTCAACTCTCGAAAATCCGGAGAGTTCAGCTGAGAGATTAAATACTCTATGAAAATGGGAGGCATAAAATCGAAATTTAGAGTCATAGATTGAAGAGTCGTGTTGACAGCAAGGTTAAAGTTCTGGTAAACATGCTCTAGGTAAGCGTAATCAAAGACGATTAATACCGGATATAATACGTTTAGAGAAATGCGCACCTAGTCCGTCGGCCACATCGTAAGAGAGCGTAAAAGTCTTCAGCTTATCGCCCACACTCTGAAGATATTTCCCAACGAAATGGATATCTGTATTGTTCGAGACGTACAGATCTAAATTTGGTATTGTAGGTATGGGGCGTAGCGACAACAGCCATTGTAATATCTCCCAGGTAGTACAAGTAACCTTAAGGGAGTGAAGGTGTGCAGACGGACGATGGGAGATATCCCATGATGCTGGATTGACGAAATCAATTTCAGCTCTCAGATATTCGAGTTTAGGGAAGGCAGAAACAGTTTCTGTGAAGTGAGAAAATTGTTGAAAGTCGGCGGCGAGATCAAGTTTGGTGATATGAGGAAATGAACATAGGGTGTCCAAAGAAGATGGCGATATAAATGTCATGAATAAAGGAGTAGTATGAAATGTCATATTTGTAATTTTTGGCAATCCAGTGAGTTTGGGGAATGTCGAGTTCAACTCTTCTGGTTTAATATCCGTGATAGAGAGAGATTTAGTGAAATATGAAAACGTGCAAAGTGGAGAGGATAGGAGACCAGAAAATTTGTGAAGCGATCTTGGGTTGGATATTTTCACATCCGAGAGTAGATGATATCGTGCAATTAACATCCAGTATTTGCAGACTAAACTGCATTCCCCGAGAGTGTGAATGTCAGAGTGGCACTCGTCAATGATCGATTCGGTCAATTCCAGTGGTATAAGCATTCGGGAAGCAACCTGTTGACTAATTTCTTTAGTTGAGTTCATATCTTCCAATAGAAGGTTCAGCTGGAAGATATACTTTTCAAGATTAACTTGTAGGGGATGGATGAGTCAGAAAAACTGAAAGTAAGAACAGCGTGCCAAGTCAGACTCCGGCAGCGCGTCGCGGCCATTCCCAGATGACAAATCATCGTCACGGCTAGTGGCTACTGTTGGCGGCATATCTATCTTTCCTTTCCATTCACTATCTAAATCTCGAATTTCGGACATTTTACATAGTTCAAACCTATTCATACCTCTCTTCAGGCAGGCGGCTGTCTGCGTTCTTGCCAACGCGTGGATTAACCAACGGCAAAACATGTATTAGCAGATTTAAGGATCCTTAGTACCTGGGCACCAGTGCCAATCCCTCCAAGCCCGGTCACCGGTGTTCAGATCTCCCACCTGAACAAGGAGGATCTCGACCGGCTCGCTCTTCTCATTGGCGAGAGGAGATTCTCATCGTCCACGACTATCATTTGAAAGACCTTTGCCCGGCCGCCAGATTGACATCGCTACGTATGTGACTGGATTTTATTATCTTTAATCCCCCGCTGATATCCTTGCTTTAAGTACTTGACCCCATCCAGAGACACCGTACATCTGGCAGCGTCAAGGGATGCCCCGAGTTCCATGATAATAGGTTCGTGTTCTTGAACATATGGTATTTCATGACTAATTCACGTCGTTTCAGTCTACCACGGCGTAGCTAATAACTGCCTCAAAGGGCCACTATGGCGACAGCCAGACCAGCTAGCACCCTGATGTCACCTACGAGAAGCAGACTCCCGGAACAACGCTCTTCTTCATCCTCTAACAGGTATGTACCCTGGCCTTGTACATCCGTTGTGTATGCTTATTGTATTGACTCCCTAGCCCAAGCTCGGCGACGATACCCTCTCCCTCTCCAGGTCAATACCTACAACCGCATCTCACCGATTCAAGAAACGTTTCGAGAGACTTCGTGCAGTGTACTTCGCCGTCTCCCAAGTCGAGTAGTCCAATCGCAAAAACGGCCCTATGCATCACGAAGCCGTCGAGACTGAGCACCTCTTGGCTGTGTTCATCCTACTAGTGAGAAGGCTCTGTGTGTCAATCAGGGCTTCACCAAGAGTATTGAGGGCTTCAGGCGAGAGGAGTTGGAGCATCTGCTGAAGCTCCTGTTCGACCACGTTGCTAGCGGTGGTGGCTTCTGGATCCGTGGGGGCTATCGTTGTCTGGTAGCTTTTTGTTTATTGTTTCCCTTACAGAATACTAACTCATCTTTATTCAGGATAACCGCGTCATCGCTTACTCCGTAACCCCTGACTTCAGCCCACCTTCCCCAGACACGCTATGCGCCTCACCCCCTCAGTCTGACGTCCCCATCCCCACACAGTGCAAGCCTTTGCCTTCTCATTTTCTCGGCATTTCTTCATGTCTATACCTGTGTGGAATTACCCATATACACTTCTCACAACAGTTGCCCTGCACATCAGCTCAAGACATCTTGACATTTGGAGCAGCGCGCCTCTGATTTGCTGGTTGAAGGCTGATTCGATGGTTCGATAGGTACTTCTTGGATAGCCAAACGACATGAAAGATAACCATATCGATTTATAAATTGATCAGCACTTGGGAAAACCGTCCCGACCTTCTGGTTCCTGGAATCTTTGAGACGCCGGAGTCTGAATGTCAGTGGCATTTGTCAATGATCAATTCAGTCAATTCCAGTGGTATCTGAGGTGTCCGCGAAGCAGCATGTTGACTAGTTTCTTTAGTTGAGTTCATATCTTCCAATAGAGGGTTTAGCCGTTTAGCTATATTTTATAGGATTTAGCTGGTAGGGGATGGATGCTGAGCCAGAGGCCCAGAGTTAAACACTGAAAGTGAGTAAGCCTGTAAGAGCAACTTGTGCTGATTCAGACTATGGCAGCGCGTTGTGCCATTCCCAGATGACAAATCGCCGTCATGGCTAGTGGCCAACGCTGGCAGCATACGGTATTGGTATTTCCTAAATTTCAGGCAATTCACAATCGTTCAAACCTATTCAAACCTATTTTCAGGCAGGCGGCTGTCTGCGTTGCAATTGCCGCCAACGCGTGGATTAACCAACGGCAAAACATGTATTAACGGATTTAAAGATCTTTACCCGAAGTAGAGGCTGTAGAGCGCGGATTGAATTATAAAGTTCTACAGATAAGTTGCTTCAAGCGAGCTCACATGGCAGCATTCTATTAACTTATCAACGGATGAATGTTGAAGATATAATGAAAATTATTCTGATATTATATGAATCATATTGATAATATATCCAGGGAATAACTTATTTGTATCTTATAATGAAATATATTAGGCTTATATTTTAAAACTATCTACCAAATATACTGTACTATGTGTAATGAAGCACACCATATTGGACATCTAAAATACCACGGTCATTGCATAGCGGAAATGTAGCGCGAATTTCCTCATCAGATGTTGTGTTGCTCCTGGGGCATACCACAAATCGCCGGAGAGAAAATATTTCGGACAATCGACGATCTACGTAGTGCCATTCTTCAGGGCATGGATAAAAATTCTCGAGCTTCAACTCTCAGAAATCTGGAGAGTTTAGCTGAGGAATTAGATACTCTAAGAGAATTGGAGACATGTATTTGAGAATTACAGTCATAGATTGAAGAGTCGTGTTGACAGTAAGGTTAAAGTTCCCGTAAACATGCTCTGGATAAGCGTAATAAAAGACGATTAATACAGGATATAATACGTTTGGAGAAATGTGCACCCAGTCCGTAGGTCACTTCGTAAGAGAACGTTAAAGTCTTCAGCTTATCGCCCACACTCTGAAGATAGTTCCCAACGAAACAGATATCTGTATTGGTCGAGGCGTACAGATCTAAATTTGGTATGTCAGGTATAGGGCGTAGCGACAATAGCCATTGTAATATGTGCCTAATAGACCAAGTAACCCTAAGGGAGTGAAGGTGTGCAGACGGAAGATGAGAGATATCCCATGATGCTGGATTGATGAAATTAATTCCAGCTCTCAGATCTTCGAGTTTAGGGAAGGCATAAACAGTTTCCGTGAATTAAGAAAATTCTTCAAAGTCGGCGGCGAGATCAAGTTTAGTGAGATGAGAAAATGAACGTAGGGTGTTCAAGGAAGATGGCGATAAATTTGCCACAGTGTGAAACGTCATGTTTGTAATTTCTAGTAGCCCCGTGAATTTGGGGAATGACAAGTCCACCTCTGCTTCACTAATAGATATGACAGAGAGAGATCTGGCGAAACATGAAAATGTGCAAAGTGGAGAGGATAAGAGACCAGAAAATTTGTGCAGCGACCTTGGGTTGGATATTTTCACATCAGAGAATAGATGATATCGTGCAATTGACATCCAGTATTTGCAGACTAGACTGCATTCCCCGAGAGTATGAATGTCAGAGTGGCATTCGTCAATGATCAATTAGGTCAATTCCAGTGGTATAGGCGTCCGCGAAGCAACATGTTGACTAGTTTCTTTAGTTGAGTTCATATCTTCCAGTAGAAGGATCAACAGTTTAACTTTGGTTTAGCTATACTTTTCAGGGATTGAGCTGGTAGGGAATGGATGCTGAGCCAAAGGCCCAGAAACACTGAAAGTGCGTAAGCCTGTACGAGCAACTTGTGCCGATTCAGACTCCGGCAGCGGGTTGCGTCCATCCCCAAATGACAAATCATCGTCATGGCTAGTAGCCACCGTTGATGGCATATTGGTCTTTCTTTTCCCTTCACCATCTAAATCTCAAATATCGGACATTTTACATTGTTCAAACCTATTCAAAAACTCTTTTCAGGCAGGTGGCTGCGGCGTACCCGCGATGGAAAAGATCTGCGTTCCTGTCAAGTCGGTGAGGATTAACCAACAGCAAAGTAAGGATCCTTACCTGGAGTCAACCTGGAGTAGAGTGCGGATTGAATCCTAAATTTTTACAGACAAGTTGCTTCAGTCGAGCTCACACAGCAGTCTATTACGTCTACGGCAGTATATGCCCAAGCTCGATGCGAAGGAAACCAGCGTAGAGGAGAAGAAGGCTGATGTATGTTTTGCTTTTGATTACGACCTTGCTGTCTTTCTTAAATGATGTATTCAAGGTCTTCTCCCTCAATTCTTAGGTTATTCTTGCTTCGACGTTAAGGAGAAATTCTTTCCCATGGAGATCTTCGGCGCGTTGATTAACTCAATGATTCAAACACTTATTAAGTACTTGGGTGCCAATCCCTCCAGCCTAGTCTTCTCGCCGAGAACGTCAAATTCAGCCACATCACCCTCTGCCTGGGAACTGAGTTCACTGGTGTTCAGGTCTCCCAGATGAACAAGGAGGGTCTCGACGAGCTCGCCCTCTCACTGCCAAGAGGAGATCCTCATCTTTCGCGGCGAGTATTTGAAAGGCCTTGGCTCGACCGCCAGGTTAACATCGCTAGGTATGTAGCTGACTTTATCCTCTTCAATCCCCCGCTGAGTTTCTTGCTTTAAGCACTTGGCCCCATCCAGAGACACTCTGCATCTGGCAACGTCAAGGGATATCCTGAGTTTCATGATGTTAGTTCCATATTCTTGAACATATGGTATTTCATAACTAATTCACTTCGTTTCTGTCTACCACAGCGTAGCCAATAACTGCCTCAAGGGACTACTATGGCGATAACCGCGACGGCTAGATCAGCTAGCACTCTTATGTCTCCAACGAGAAGCAGACTCTTGGAACAACGCTCTTCTTCATCCTCTAACAGGTATGTACCCTGGCCTTGTACATCCGTTATGTATACTTATTGCATTGTCTTCCTAGCCCAAGCTCGGCGGTGATACCCTCTTCCTCTCCAGCTCAATATCTACAACCGCATCTCACCGAATTCAAGAAACGTTTCGAGGGACTTCGTGCAGCGTACTTCGCCATCCCCCAAGCCGAGTACTCCAATCGCAAAAACGGCCCTATGTGCCACGAAGCCGTCGAGACTGAGCACCCCTCGGCTGCGTTCATCCCGTTGCTAGTGAAAAGGCTCTGACGTCAATCAGGGCTTCACCAAGCGTATTTTGGGCTTCAAGCGAGAGGAGTCGGAGTATCTGCTGAAGTTTCTGTTCGACCGTCCCGCTAATGGCGCAGACTTCTAGATCCTTGCGAACTATAAGCCTGTGGCCGTCGTTGTCTGGTTGCTTTGTTTTCTTTTTCATTTTTCGTTTATCTCTTATAGAATACTAACTTTTCTTTATTCAGGATAACCGTCTCATCGCTTACTCCGCCACCCCGGACTTCAGCCCACCTTCCACAGACACGCTCTGCGCCTCACCTCCCAGTTTGAGATACCCATACCCACCACAACGCAAGCCTTTTCCTTCGCATGTCTTCGGCATTTCTTCATGTATAAACCTGTGTGGAATATACCCATATACACTTCTCATGATAGTTGCCCTGCACATCAGCTCAAGACACCTTAACATTTGGAGCAGCGCACCTCTGATTTGCTGGTTGAAGGCTGATTCGATGG
>JASFCW010000467.1:0-10961 GCA_036936985.1 Crucibulum cyathiforme
TTTCTTCATCCATAGCAGCTTTCCAACTGCTAGATTCTGTTCCTGATAATGCCTCTTGGTGTGTCCTAGGCAAGTCCACTTCAATTTCAGTTGAAATCAGTGCAGCTTCATCTAATAAATTATCCCAGAGCTGTTCAAGGGCAAGGTTAGTTCTTTTTGATGTTTCTCCCTTTGCCTTGGACGATATAGTTGGCCTAGAAATATCTGGGGGATTATCTGATACTGATGATGAGCTGTGGCAGTTCAAAATTGTCCTGCATTGGGGATTATGAACCTTCATATAATTAATTTCCTTTGTTCTTGGACGAAGTTGTCGATCAGAAATGGGGTTCTCAACTGTTTGAGGCACTGTAAGATCAATATTCAATTGTAAAAGAGTTTAATCTGTATTTGGATCGATTTCCAGTGACGTTTGCGAGGCTGGAAGATCTGAATACTCCCCCTCATACTGCAAACTAGGTATTTCAATTGTTTCCAACTCCTTTAATTCATCATTTTCATTAAATGCGAAGTTTCTTGAGACTTTTATTGACCTGTGCTGTGCATCGTAATATCGGATCGATTTAGATCCATCCATAAATCCTACAAAAACCATTTTCTTTGATTTTGGAGCGAGTTTTGACCTATTTTTAGATTCATCAAGAACCCAAACATCGGCTCCAAATTCTCGAAGGTGTGAGACATCTGGCTTCTTGCCATGCCATGCCTCATATGGTGTCATGCCATTTAGCGCTTTGGTGGGTGCACGATTTCGTAAATAGACTGAGTGTGCAACAGCTTCATCCCAGAGAAAAACAGGTAGTTTCTTCTCAATTAGCATTGCCCTTGCTAATTCTAATTGAGTGCGATTAAAGCGTTCAGCTACTCCATTTTGGGATGGTGAATACGGTGCTGTTGTCTCGATTTCAATTCCCTTTTCTGCTGCCCACTTTTTTAATTTTTTGTTCACTAATTCCTTCCCATTGTCAAAGCGCATCCATCTTGGGAATCTGCCGAACTTCTGTTCTAATTTAAGAACGTGTTCTTTGATGCGATCAAATGCATGATCTTTGCTTCGGAGAAATAAAACTGTTGCATAACGCACACAGTCATCTGTAAAAGAAATATAATATTTCCATTTCCCAATGGATTCAACACGAGCAGGTCCCCAGACATCACTCATGAATCTTTCTCCAGGTGTGTCTGATCTATTTTCGGCTTCTTTCGGAAATGAATTATGAGCCTGCTTGGCTTGGATACATGCTTCGCATGATTTTGATGGGATTGAAGATTGATCGATGGCCATGCCATTAACCATTTTTTCCGAATTGAGGCGCTCGAGTGATGAAATGGATATGTGGCCATAACGTTTGTGCCACTGATCCCAAGAAAGTTTATTACTGGCTGCGTAATTTGTTCTTTCTTGTCCAAGTAGTTGAGCTCGAGCATCTAATAGATAAAGCCTGTTGAATTTGTGCCCTATGCCAACGAGTCTGTTGTTTTGGTCTTTCAATAAACATTTTCCATCCACCAATTCAATTTTGCCTTTGCCTTCATCAAATCTGCTTGCAGATAAAAGACAATTGGGTGCATTTGGGACATGTAAAACATCCCTTAATTGGTGACGGATAGTTTTTCCATTTACGACCATGTGCACAATTACTGTGCCTCGACCTTCGGCAGTTACTGGATTTGGACCAATGCCCTGAATGGTGGAATCTCGCAGGGGATAATAATTGGTAAAGGTGTTGCGTGCTGTGCAAATGTGTGAAGTTGTTCCCGAATCTAAAATCCAATCATACTTTGAAATATCTCGTGTATGATTAGCCATATAAGCAACTTCATTAAGCACTGAGTTCACAGATTCATTTGCTTGATTTGATCTGTGGCCTTTATTTGATGCTTTTCTCCCTTTTGGCCCCTGTCCTTCCCTTCCTCCACCTTTGGCCCAACACTCCGCAGAGATATGGCCTTTCTTATGACAATTATAGCATTCCTTGCTACTGTTGTCTCCCTTTGCTGTTCCTTTAGCTTTATTTCCATGTGACTGTAATGATGTTCCCATAGAGGCACCATTTCAGCCTTTACAACATCAATTCTCTTCTATTAAAATTGCCATGAGTTCATGAGATTGAAGGTTTGGTTTATTACCACTAGATCCTAAATAAGATGAAGTGTAATTATCCCAAGACTTGGGTAGTGAGGTGATTAATATCATAACAAAATCTTCATCTGTTACAATATTATCATGATATGTAATTCTTCCTGTAGCTGTCATAATTTTGAAATATGCTCTACCATGTCAAATCCTTCCTTGGCAGTTGCTCTGTATAATGCCCTCTGAGTGGCAAGTACTCCCAATCACCCTTTGGATTCCTTGACTGTGGTAAGCTGTTCCCACATTTGGCATGCTGTTGTTGCACCACTGATATGAATCATCTCAGCATCTTCAATCGCTAATTCTATTTGGGTGCATGCCTTGGCATCTCCATCTCACCATTTGCACTGTGCTGATGCTTCCTCTGCTGTTGGTTTGGTGGGGTCAACTGATCCTGGAAATGCTGCATTTTTATCAATGTATTTTTCCAGTCCAAGGTCATGAAGCACCACAAGCATTCTGTGCTTCCACAGCATCCAATTCGTAGCCTTCAGTAGTTCCATTTGGTAACTTCCAGATGTGTATGATTCCTCCATCATTGTGTGATTGAGTTAAAAATAGGTGAGAGTGAGTATGGAAGTAAAAGATCTGAGATGGTGATTTAGTTTACTGGTGGCCAGGGCCCATAACCTATTGAGTGCAGTGTATTAATTTAATAATAGAATTAATTTACTATGCCCTCAACTTGAGGGTTTATATACTACAGTACAAAGTAATCTAGAATATACTACAAGGTTTGTATATACTTGATCAGTAAGCTCATGAGTAAGCATGAGGCCTTAGTTACTAATACAATATCTATGAGAGTATTCTACATGAGTATGGAATATATGAGCATTATTCCAACAAGCTACAGTGACTATTCCTCCACCACCTGCTCACCAGATCTCTGGCTGTATTCATTGATCTGATATTGCTCAGATATCTGCTAAATCAGCTGAGATTATTGCTACTTCTATTATTAATGCTGATGATACTTGTTATATCCATGCCTCATCACACACAGCTCTGCACACTATCATGAACTCTGCACTACTCACACACAACTCCACCTTGTTTACTCACTTTACCACTCATCACTCATGGACTTCCAGTCCTACCTCATTCTGGTTAAATATTCTTATCTCCTTGGTTTATCTATTTCTAGTTACCTAGTTCTCAGCCACTGTACTTAGATCTCCACCTCTGTTACTTAGTTCTCTGCCACCATTACCCAGTTCTCCACCTTTACTTAGTATATAAACTTAGATACTTCAGTATGTAACATCAGTTTGAATATCAACTTAATTATCCCACTTTAACTCACCTTGAGTTCTAGTCAACTCTGCACTCCTCTGTAGAACTCCTGCAGGGAGATCTCCTCATTGTTTGGAACTCCACCTTGAGTTCTGTCTTATCTTGTCCCTTGTCCTCTGAAATCCAGGGGCAGCTAGTGGAAAGGGATGCAGCACATAAGCTGAAGCCAAAGTCCCTATTATGCCCTCAAGGCAATCCAACTCCATGCCTTGGTATTCTACAACTCCATGCTTAAGTCTTCCATTCTCCAATACTGGACTTAACAGTATATTCAAACTTGTACCTTTCACTAGCATCTTATACATCAGTTACTTATGGCTACTCATACTAGCACCAGATGCACAGCAGCAGTTACCACTGCAATCTCCCAAACTCCTGGGAGAGGTTGCAACATCACTGGTCATGCATCCCAAACTCTTGGGAGAGGTTGCAACACTGCTAGTTGTTCATCCCATATTCCAAACAGCCCAACTCTTACGACAATGACAGAAGAACTGCCCCCACCTCCTGCTGGACAGCTGGCTGCTTCTCTGCCTGACAATGATCCCAACCCAGAGGGTCCACCAGGTGGTGATGGCAGTGACAATGGCAGTGATGGTGATAATGGTGGCAATGACAACGACTATGTACTCCCACCTGACAATGATCCCAACCCAGAGGGTCCACCAGGTGGTGATGGCAGTGACAATGGTGACAATGGTGATGATGATGACAGTAAACCACTAACTCCACCTGTCCAAAGACTTCCCACCAGATCTCTGACCATTCCTGCATATGGGCTTGCGGATGCTCTTGCAGATGTGGCTCAAGCCTTGTGGCATCAGCCATCTGCAGCTTCTGCATCCAAGTCTAAACTTTGTGACCCAGACACCTTTGATGGCTCATGACTGCACCAAGTCCACCTCCAGCTTCTCCAAAGCCAAAGCCTGTGTGGCAAGTTGAAGAGAAGAAGTCTGACTCACTGGACTCAAAAAAATAGAGAGCAGCTCTCCTGACTCCATGCAGGCTGAGAGCTGCATTGTCTCCAACCGCACAATTAAGGACACCTGTCTCAATGCATCCACTCTTTCCAATCCCAATTCCCTTACAATCCCACTCACTTCCTCTACTTCTCCACTCTCTTTTATAGTGTTGATAGATTGTGGCACTTCTCATTGTTTTATAGATTCAACTTTTGTTTTACAAAATTCTTTAGAATGCCATTCTGTTTCTCCCATCCAACTGTGTCTTATAGATGGAAGTACCAATGCAGTAATCACTCAGACAGTCTCCCTCCCAATCATTTTTCCTACTGGTGAAATCCTAGCTCTCAAGTTCTTTGTAACTCCTCTAGACCCTGCTTGCTCTGTGGTTCTAGGATATAATTGGCTTTGCCAGCACAATCTGTTGATTTATTGGGTTTCCAAAACAGTTTCTTTCCATCCCACAGAGTCTTTTCCACACTTGTTGACCTTTTCCACATGTGCAGCTACCTTGCCTGCAGTGGAAAACCCTTCTCCACCTTCACCATTGGATACTCCATGTGGAAAACCTTCAGTCTCTCTGATCAACTCAGTGGCCTTTTCACAAGCCATCAAGTTAGAGGGCACTCAAGTCTTCCAAATTCACCCTTCCAACCTGTCTGCCCCTACAGCTACTCTAGCTGCAGGGACTGCCAAAACTGTTGACCTCTCAACTGTGCCTGCCAAATATCATGAATTTGCAAATGTATTCAGTAAAGCCAAGGCCAATAAACTCACTCCACACTGGCCTTACAATCTCAAGATTTATCTTGAGGAAGGTACTTCACTGCCTCTCAGCATTATCTACTCCCTTTTGCAATCCAAGCTCTCCACTCTTTGTGAATTCATTGATGAAAACCTTACCAATGGTTTCATTCATTCAACCAACTCTCCACATGGTGCACCTGTTCTCTTTGTTCAGAAAAAGGATGGCTCCCTTTGGCTTTGTGTAGATTTCTGAGGTCTCAACAAGATCACCAAAAAGGATCACTATCCTTTACCCTTAATCTCTGATCTCTTGGATAGTCCTTGCAAGGCTTGTCTTTACACAAAAATAGACCTCCATCACACTTACCATCTAGCACACATTGCTGAGGGTGATGAGTGGAAAACTACCTTTCACACTTGCTATGGCTCATTTGAATGGATGGTAATGCCTTTCAGACTTTCCAACACACCTACAGCTTTCCAGCAATTTATGAACAATATTTTCTCAGATCTTCTTGATGTCTGTGTCATTGTCTACCTTGACAATATTCTCATCTACATGTCCACAAGGTACTCAAACAACTCCACAAGCATAACCTCTATGCCCATGTGGATAAGTGTGAATTCCACTCTAAAGAGGTGGAATACCTCAGCTACATCCTCTCCCCTGATGGTTTGAAGATGTCTGAAGACAAAATCAAGGTTATTCAGGAATGGCCAGAACCTCACAAAGTGAAAGACATTCAGTCTTTCCTAGGTTTTGCTAATTTCTATCATTGATTCATTTGGAACTACACTGACATTGTAATTCCACTTACTTGCCTTACTTGCAAGGACTCTGCATGGAATTGGTCTGCTGAATGTATGAAATCCTTTGAAACTCTCAAAAAGGTATTCACTACCACTTCTATACTCACTCATTGGATTCTTGATGCTCAAATCATCATTGAAACAGATGCTTCTGATTATGCCCTAGCAGCAATCCTTTCTATTGCTCTTCCAAATGGTGAAATCCACCCCATTGCATTCCACTCTCACACCTTTACTGCACCAGAATTGAACTATGACACACATGATAAGGAACTTTTGGCTATCCTCTCCACATTCAAAACTTGGCAGCATTATCTTGAAGGTGCAGCTCTTCCCATAGATGTTGTCACTGATCACAAGATTCTAGAATACTTTGCTACCATGAAGATTTTGACATGCTGTCAAGCACATTGGTCAGAATTCCTTTCACAGTTCAATCTTATCATCCATTTCCAGCCTGGTAAATTAGGCACTAAACCAGATTCTTTAACTAGACAATGGGACATCTACCCTAAAGAGGGGAATAGTGACTATGCCAAGGTTAATCCTCATAACTATCAACCAGTATTCACTCAAGAACAGCTTTCCACTTCACTCTGCACTATCATTCTTTCATTCCCAATACTCTGAAGCACTCTGCTTATGGACATAGAGAAACTCCATTTGGATATCTTAGTATCATTAGCAGATGACCCAATCACCTCAGCCCACCCTCTTGTTCCCACTTCTCTGCAATGGACTTGCAATCCAGCTGGACTTCTCTGCCTTAATAACCAAATCTATGTGCCAGACATAGGTGATCTCCACCTACACGTCTTACAATAAAAACATGATCATATCATCTTTGGTCACTTCAGTCAAAATAAGACACTCACACTTATACACCATGAATACACACTTGGCTGAACCTTCATACTATGGTTAAGGAATTCTGCAAGTCCTGCATGACTTGTATGTGTTCTAAACCTCAACACCACTGACCTTATGGTACACTCAAGCAGCTTCCCATCCCTGCTAGACCCTGGCACTTGATATGAATGGATTTCATAGAGAAACTCCCTGGCTCTAGTGGTTTCAATAGCATTTTAGTAATTGTTGATTGACTCATGAAACAATCCATCTTCATTTCCACTCACAACACCATCACCTCCACAGAACTTGCATGGCTATTCATCATTCATGTGTTCTCCAAGCATGGAGTTCCCTCGCATGTCACCTCTGACCATGGTACCAAGTTCACCTCCCACTTCTTTTGCTCTTTAGGCAAGATTCTTAATATGGAACTCCACTTCACTTCAGGTTATCATCCAGAAGGTGATGGCCAAACCAAACATACTAACCAAACTCTGGAACAGTACCTTTGGATTTACTGCAATTACCAGCAGGACAACCAGCACAACCTCTTACTCCTCATGGAGTTTGCTTACAATAATGCACCTAGTGCTACCACTGGTATGTCTCCTTTTTTTGCCAACAAGGGTTATGACCCCTCCATCTCCATACATCCTGAATGTGACATTGCATCCTTGAAAGCCCATGACTATGTTTTAGACCTTGACAAACTCCACCAGTTTTTATCTGTGGAAATCTCTGAATCTCAGAAGTGGTACCAGATCTCCACAGACAGATCCAGGATTCCTGCACCCAACTTCAAAATTGGTCAGAAAGTCTATGTCAAATCCAAGTTCTTTAACACTACTAGGCCTTCAAAAAAGCTTTCAGAGAAATTCTTAGGCCCCTACAAAATTATAGGTCATGCTGGCTCCCAAGCCTTCACCCTTTGGCTTCCTGAATCTATGCGCACTGTTCACCCTGTCTTCCACGTCTCCATGCTCAAACTCCATCATGAAAACATCATCCCTGGCTGGGTACCTAGTCCACCTCCTCCTGTTGAGATCAAAGGTGATATTGAGTACAAGGTCAAAGAAATTCTTGAGTCCAAGATAGACAGGAGATACAAACATTGTAAACTCCATTACAAAGTCTGTTGGCTTGGATATGTGGACACTGATGAATCTGAATCTTGGCTTCCAGCCACCAAACCAGATCACACTCAAGAACTACTTGAGGAATTCCATCTTAAATATCCCCACATGCCTGGTCCCCTAGACAAATTATAGATTTCTTCTCTCTTTTCCACCTTTGTTTTCACATCTCCACACATATTTCATACTTCTCTGTGTTATTACTCTTATTTTTCCATATGCTTTCATTGTTTTTCACTTTGTATCAATCTTACTTAGTCTCCCTTCAAATCACAAGAAATTATAGAACAAAAAAACAAAACAAAACCCAGTATATACATTGTTTTTAGTTTTGGAGAGTTTGACTCTCCTTGACCTCCCCATCCTCTTGTCCCTCCTTCTCTGCATCCTTCTCTCCCAACTCTGCATTATGTCCCTTGGCCTCCACACCTTCAGCTTCCTCAGTGGCTATCTCAACATCTCCACCCATCACCTTTGCCAACTCCACTTCTTTTCATGCCAACTCCACCCTAACCTCCTCTCCTCTCTTCAATCTCACCTCAGTCTTCTTGCATCCAGCCCATATCTCCCTTGAAATGGCCCTCAATGCCTCTGTAGTTGCCTCTTGTATGATGGATTGTCACTCTATTGCCTCAGCAAGAGCCTGTTGCACCATTGCACTGCAGAGTTGTGCATCTGCATGGTCTTGAAGAACCTCGCAGAGTTTGGTCCCCAAATGGTTGACTGCTGACTGTACCTTGTACACCACTCCCCTCATCTCCCTCACTACATCTCCAAAGGCAGCTGATGTTTGCCACATGAACTCTGACATTTCCTGCATGTTCATTGACATCTCCTGTGAGGAGGCCATCACCAGCCTCACCATCTCCCAGACCAACTGAGCCTCAGAGCCCAAGCTATTTGTTCTTGCCCTATTTGATGCACCTGCCTCCACCTTGCTGTCTGACCCCACTTGCATGCACTGCCACTTGTTTGGGATGTTGGTGTGATTCCCCGCCTCAGAGCAAGGCCACTTCTTGTCAGCACACCACAGGCATGAGCCATTCTCCTGTGTGGGGATAACCCATTGCCAACAGGGCACATCATTTCATGCACACTTGGAACTCTGCACTATTGAATACTCACCCTTTGCAGATCATCCACCTGTCTTTCAGCAAACCATGCTACACCTCTCTTGATATCCTACACAGCTTGTCAAATCAAAAGAAACAAACCACTTCAAATTAAACACTTACTGCCTCGAGTTTCTTTTGCTTCTCATCTACCACTCTCTGCTTCCTCTTCTTCTTTGGTGTGGCATTCATCTTCTCCTGATACCTCTCCTTGCAGTGCCGGACTATCTCTGCAATTTCATCCTCTCCACCTTCATCAACATCCATCTCCACCAATGCTGCAGCCTCAGCAGCCTCTCTCTTGCAGCATTCATTCTCCTCCTGTTCCTGCTGCTCTTGCACCTCACACTCACAGTGTGCCAACTCTTCCTGTTTCTGCCTCTCTTCCTCTAGTCTTTTCACCTCATCCACCACCTTCTTCTTCTCCATGACCTCCACAAGTTTTTGTGTGGCATCTTCCTGAATTTTCTGCATTGCCTGGGTGTACTCATCCTCTTCCAGAACTTTAATAGTGGGTTGTTGGGACAAGGACATCAGGAATGAGTTTAGTGCAAGATGGAAATGATTTTTCTAGACACACCCACCAACTACTCACACTATATGTTGACATCACACTTTTGTGCAAACAACACCAATCACTAATCCTGATGAACCTCAGGATTTGGTCCTAAGAGGGGGATACTGTTATATCCATGCCTCATCACACACAACTCCGCACACTATCATGAACTCTGCACTACTCACACACAACTCTGCCTTGTTTACTCACTTTACCACTCATCACTCACAGACTTCCAGTCCCACCTCATTCTGGTTAAATATTCTTATCTCCTTGGTTTATCTATTTCTAGTTACCTAGTTCTCAGCCACTGTTACTTAGATCTCCACCTCCATTACTTAGTTCTCCACCACCATTACCCAGTTCTCCACCTTTACTTAGTATATAAACTTAGATACTTCAGTATGTAAAATCAGTTCAAATGTCAACTTAGTTATCCCACTTTAACTCACCTTGAGTTCTAGTCAACTCTAGTCAACTCTGCACTCCTCTGTAGAGCTCCTGCAGGGAGATCTCATAATCATTCAGAACTCCACCTTGAGTTCTGTCTTATCTCATCCCTCATCCTCTGAAATCCAGGGGCAGCTAGTGGAAAGGAGTGCAGTACATAAGATGAAGCTGAAGTCCCTATTACACCCTCAAGGCAATCCAACTCTGCACCTTGGTATTCTACAACTCCACACTTAAGTCTCTGTTCTTCAAATACTGGACTTAACATTGAAACACCAGATGTCAATTATTGAAAGTAAAAGAAATGGGTTAAATTGTATACCTGTTATACAGAGATGGTTCAAAGCCATCTATAAAGAAGTTAGACAGTTTATGCAAAAAGATAAAATAAATTTCAAAAACACCCATACCCTTTAGAGGGGTAGGGGTAAGTCCAAGATAAGGATGGCTACCCTTACACTTATCCTTCATACCCTTTGGTAAATACCTATTCTCTTCACCATTCAAGTACACATGTGCTAGCTTCATAAGACTGCTAGTAAACTGTTTTTTTAACCTCAACAGAATTATTATATCAATCACAAACTCCAGAGTAAGTGAGGTCTTTGCACTCCTCCTGGTGATCCAATTGGATTCTGAGTGGAATCCAATCAGACTTCTTGGACTCCATTTGGACTGAGCTCAGACTCAGAACTCAATTTAGTCCACAGAGGCCAGTTGTTGCTTACTAATATGATTACATAAGCATAATGCCCAGTATGATATTTACTGACAAGTATTCTGCCTACTGTCATATGTTCAAAATGTTTTGAACAAGACATTATTTTGTCTCCTCAGGAATTGTGTGAGAACTTTGGACAAATGCATACATCCAAATCATGTGACAGATAAGATTAGATTGTG
>JASFCW010000468.1:0-10934 GCA_036936985.1 Crucibulum cyathiforme
GAATAGTTCATTTTACCCTCAGAGACCATGGCAAAAAAATTTCCCTGTCAGAAGTTATTTGGTCAAAAGCCAATCACAGTTACTTTTGGTGGGTGCGAGTAGACAAGGCATTACAGACAAAATAATAATCAGTAGCCTTCTCCTTGCAGAGCATGGCATCAAACTCCAGTGTGTTACTTATATGTTGTTGAGGTTAATTTTGCTTGCTGACTGACTCAGAACCACTTGGCACCCCTAGACCCCACAGTGTAGCTCGACATCAAGCAGCCTTTGGCTTATATGCAAGTGGAAAGACTACCGTACAGATGCCTGACACTGTAAAGTGTCAGCTTGTACTTGATCAGTTGAGCAAAGATCCATTGATTCAGCAAGGACCTAATACAATCCATGAAAATATCATGAGTGAGACAGGCATACATTTAAAGCAGTGAGTTATTAATTTAATTACACATGGAGTCATTCAGCAGATGCTAATGCAAAGCCATTTGCTCTATAATAGAGACTATATCTGGGATGAGATGCGGATACATGATCCTGATGGTTTTGCATTGCATGCCCTGACTGCTAAGAAGGTTCACCAGGAAGTGCTTGTCGCTCTTGGTCCACACCATGAATGGAGTGCTGATGGACATGACAAGTTGACAGCCATTGGTTTTCCAATCTGGGGAGTGTGTGATAAATGGAGTGGCAAATGGCTTGGTCTCTGGGTTGTGCCAAACAATTGTCTAAAACTCGCAGTAGCATATTTATATTTAAGTCTTGTGTATAAGCTTGGTGGTAAGCCTTTGCAATTATATGCAATATTAGTTTTTATTTGTCTAATTAAGCTGTTAGGAATACCAATTCAAAGCACTACCAACTGTGGGAGCGAGACAACTAGAATGTTTGCACTAGCAAATGCATTAAGGTTTGTTCTCATTGACAAATGTCAATACAACTTCTATACTCATGGATGTTTGCTGTCAGAGAGTTGTTTTCTGATCTTCCATTGGATGAACTCCCTGCACATAAGTTCCTTTGTAGCATCCACAATATAACTATTGAGCATGGCTGGTTTTGGTTACATCTTCAATGGGGAGATAACATCAAAGTCTTCTATGAAGCTGGCAGCTTTATTTACAACCCAGCAGATCCAGTGCAGTTGTAAGTCATCAGTCCTATTCATTGATGTGCACTAACAGATTCATATACAATTAGTGAACTACATGAGTGGTTATGGCCGAAGCTGATTCAGCAGGAACTTGATTCATTGCAAGACCAATTCAATAATCATCCCACAAGGTTTGATAAGGCAAAGCTATTACCATCTGGTGTTGCACCTAATATTGCATATGCAATGCCCAAAGCATATGGTGGTGAAAATTACCTTCAGTCTGTTGATCGGAAAGTTATTCAATCCATTATGGAGGAGATCGGTACAGAATGTATTCAATTTGTGACACCTGAATATGCATGTAAAGCAGAGGCTATTTTTTTGGCTATTCAGGTAACAAAGTTAACAAAGGAGAATGTTTGGAAGGTGTTTTCAATGATGCTTCCTCATATATATGCACATTAGACAAATAAACCACAAATGTTATTAGAAGTTTCAACGAGAGTAATGAGTGTGAATATAGTATCAATCAGATTGCTGAGTAAGGACTGTATAGTTAACAATGTGTATTTGAAATCAGTGAAAAGAATAGAAGAAGTAAGGGGACACCATAGAGAACTTTGAAAAGAGGTATACAGTCTATGATGACATACAAAACAAGTGGAGTGTTAAAAAGAGTAAGATATCAATAGAAAAGTGTAATGGGTATAAGTGACAAACTGAATGTCACTAATGTATGTACAAAATCATGACAGGGAATCAAAAGAAAGGAAGGTGGGACACTGAATGGTACAAATGGTTTAACTGAAGCCAATATGGAGAGGATGGGAGGTGTGATGACCTGGATTAACTTCTGGTTCAGATATGTCTGACTCATCTTGTTTCTCATTCAACATATTGTTATCGTCATAGTTGAAGTTGAATGTTTTTAGGTCATCAAGATCCAATAGTGTGCAGAAGTGATTACACTGATGCTTTTCGATGAATTTCCGAATTTGATTTTGTCCCTTGTCCCAGTATGCCTTGCTTCCAATGCTACATTCATCCCATAAATAAAAACATGCACTTATTGCTGAAAAAAAACTCACTGTGTATGTGCCTGTGGGTCAAAAAGCATTATACAACTGTTTCCTGGATGTACAAGACCTGAATATGAATTAGCAGTTGCCCCAAATAATGAAATAAAACAAACCTTGAAGGTCAGAAAACAAATAGTCTCCTTTGCTATCAATAAGTGCTGCATGTGAAAATGCGACAACAGCACGGCCAATATCATCTCAAGGATTGGCAACATCATCATTTCCACATAACTTCACTTTGGTATAGACCACATTGCCAATTGGCAGAAGAGGGGCAGCCAAGAATGTCAGAAAGAGGAGTGGTGCATCTTCTGATGTATCCTTTAATGGCTCCACAACAGTCCCAATAAATGCATCTGCATTCCAATTCATATCTATGAGATAACTTAGTAGACAAAAACCGAAAATCTTGAAAGTTTATTACACACCCGGAATAAGGTTATGAACTGACAAAGTCATTGCACAGTCCCAGAATGAGTTCATGAAGTACTGCGCCAGGACAAGAAGCTGTAACTCTGCTGTAAGATCAATTTTGTTCGACATTTCAAATGACATGTCTGGGTTGCATTGAAAAATTGCATAGTCAACGCCATTAAGACGACCCTAGAAAAATTTCAGTCATATCATGAATTAAGAACAGCCATCAGTACATACCTGGAAGGCATACTTGCTATAACCTTTTGAAAGATATCCACCAAAGGGTTGGCCACCCTTTCAGTACTTCTGCCAGTCTTGTACAATTTCAATACTCTCAATATTTGAGCTGTGAATTGTAGTAAGACCTCCAGATTGGTTGACACGGAACTCAGTATGCTTGATTCAAAAGCCTTAAATGTGAGTTTGGGAGCTTCTTGTGGTTCTGCTTGAAGATTAGATCTGTAGGCACTGATGTAGTGACTGGCAGACAATGTGAATGCTGGGGGCCCTATACCAACAATTTAGAGCAAGAACCCTGATCACAAGGAGAGAAAACCCACCAGTGAGTTTTCGATGTCTCTTTGGAGTAGACACAGCCAATAACTTGCTTTGTTTCACAGGAATGATCACAGCTTTGTCACTGTCATCAGAGTCCCACTCCATCTGGATTGGAACATCAGATGAGATCAGTAAATACATAAATACCATAATTTACCTTGTCTTCTACCACTGTAATCCTCAATGACATCCATTTATTCTTAACAGCACTATCTGAAAGGGAGCTGTTGTTTTTGAGCTGCTTGAATAATTCACCAAGAGTACCTGCATGGTACTGCTCAGATATTTCCACTGTTTTGGATGGTGTTTTGGAGTCACTATAGAATGGCTGAGTACCATGCAATTCAATTAGTTTGGCAATAGAGAAAACAAATATCATAAGCAACATATGTGTCTAGCTTTGGTACTTTATCCTTGTTGAATGCTTTAGCAGGAATCTCTTGAAATCTTGCATAAGCTCTGGACAAAACCATATGGAGGACATCATTGGTACTGGTCTGTGCATTGAAAACATCAGCCAGCTGGCCCATTGGAAACTATAAATGTTGTCAGATTGACATTGGTTATTAAACAACAGATGTACAAACCTTCTTTGTCGCACACTTTCCTGAAGGCCAGTAGAGAAATGTGTACTCAATGTGAATGTTGTCCAGCTTAGATTGTTTACGGACAGCAGCAATCCTTTCCTGTATAACCTTTCTCTTTGACTGTAGGCCAAGTGGAACAGGTTGGTGTAGGTGACTATGTGAAGCATCTGCCTCATGTAGATCAGCCAAGAGAGTTACACTGGAGGCAATACCACGAGTTCTGGCATTGAAAGGGGCTTCTCCTAAACACATGGTCAGTTAATATAAAATTCAGAAGCAAAATGTACTTACTTGCACTCAGATGGTGACAAGTGCTGCAATGAAAGCCATCTATAAGCTTTGGTGGGAGTACACCACAGCCTGCACACTGTGCATATTCCTGCAGCATTATGTCAGTCATGTAGATGAGAGCCATATAAAATATAGTAACATATGTCCACCAAACCCCATTCAGCAACAGTAAGTGATAACTTCTTGATGCATCTGGAGCAGTGGTCTGTATTGAGGAGAGCAAAGGTACAGTGACAGCCTTTGCATTCTCCCATGACTGAGAGATACGAGCAGAGAACCAGAGCATGAGTGATGCCCTTGGTTTCAACCATTCTTTTATACTCGAAAGCACTCTGGAGGTGAGAACATAATCTCCCCAACAATCTCAAAAATCAACCAATACCAACATGCTCCCAAACTAATAATCAATAAGAATATAATCTGTTCCCTGGTGGGCTCATTGGCATCACACAACTGCAAAAAAGAGAAAATCTGAAACACACAAGACTCACAAAAATGAGTGGACAAATATAAAAAAGGTATAGGCACACTTAACACATATAAGATTCAATAGGGAAATCCAATGGTGACTGGGCGAATGATGCAAGTGGCCTCTCACTAGCAAAAATCATGAGCAGGCCAAACCTCAAAAAGGTATAGGTACAAGCTACCCAACGACAAGGGCAATATTAAATAATGTCATAAAATAATCCTCTTGTACCAAGAGTCTTGAACAATTAACCATAGGTCAAAAGAGAACTCCATAGATTGTTGAGTAAATGAGTATATTTGGAGCATAAGACAATGAGTCAGTAGTAGGAAAAGCTCTACAGCATAGCACAGTTCAGCATTGAGATGAAGAGCACATCTAAGACAGTTGACAGCAGGTAAAGTGCCAGGAAAAATTAAGGGATGCACAGCTTGCATGGTCCCTGAATAAGAGACCAAACAACAGCAGCAAATTAGATGCACAGACTATGTATGGTGTTAAGAAGACTGTCTGAAGAGTTGAACACTGCATATCAACACTACTTCTTGTATATAACCATTGCAAGCCTGAAACCAAGCTGGATGGTTCACACTTTTTTGTATATAATTCGGGTAATGACAGATAATGGTGTTGCCAGGAACACCTGAGGGACACAACCCTGGCTACAGTAAGTGAATACAAACGATGTCATGGCATCAAGTAGTCGGTAAAGGAAGCTGGCACTCCTCACCAACAGTAAACACGTATAATGCATGCATTAATTGTTCACAGACTAGTGAAGCTACATAGGTAGTAAAATTTTCTTAGTGTGCTCCCACGTCAAACTGCAACACAAGGTAAATAAGAACAAAATGGATGATGGTAGGGTGTTGTATCTATGGCCTGGAGTCAATACCACTGAGAGAGCCATGAAAGCTTTGTATCACTAGCTTCACAAGATTGTATCCCATTACTGTCCTGTTACGACCAAGTCTTCAGCTGTTGTAATGTGTGACACAAAACCTTGGGCTGAGCATCTCTTCATGATGAAGGTATTCTTTGTGCTGTGTAACTCCTTTGAACCTTCTTCATCAGTGTTGCATCCCCTGTTACATCTCGATTCAGTGCTTATTTATCATTAACCTCAAATGGAAAAAGTAGCAGGTGGTGGTGGCACACAGCAGCCTAGCATCACGACCTGCTTCCCTGCCCTCTGCAACCTCGACTGCCTCTCACCTGCCCACTTAGCTGAAATACCCCAAGTTGTAACAAGATCCTTCTGCTACTGGTTGAGATGATTGTTTGATTAAAACCATAAAAGCAAATAAGATATCATGATAAAATACTGGCAATTTCGTGCTGAGCAGCTGTGACTTTTAAGTGTAGTACCATCAGAAATGTCATTTAAAAATTAGATTCATGAATCACTTGGAAATTACATTATATCTCAATGTCTTCCTCTCTCCCACTGGTTGAATATTATTGTCAATGATAGAGCAGAATCAGCAGATACAGCATCATGTGGGAAAAAATCTGGCACTTACCAGAATGTTAGGTCACACCTCAATATTATAAATATCAGCAGAAATTATTAGATAAACTGGTATATCAACTGTGGATACAGTAGACTACACCTCATGGATTTGTAACATACATACTACTTGCATACAACCTAGTGACTCTATACTAGTAAGGACTCATTTCATGGCAACACATCACATATATTTGAAGTAATTTAAACAGATATTTAATATCATATTATTTTTTTCTGTAAGTGCCTCTATCTTACAAGCAAATTTGTTTTTTTTTCACTGAAGCCCATGGGCGTGAGCAAGTTCCATCCCGCCGCATGGACTTGCCACCCGCTCCTACTGCCATTTTGAGGTGATGACAAATAGGCGCTGAATTGAGATGTAACAGGGGACTACAGACTCCTTCTTCATTGATCGCCCATTGGTCGCTCATCATGGTTGGCAGCCTGAAACACCATTCGAAAATTTACTGATGACAAACGTATAGGGTCAGTAACAACAGCGGTAAACGTTGTCCGCGTATACCTTGAGCAAAGGGTCTCCCTCCAGTTAGACTTAGTATAAGTAGCTTTATAAGATGTGGCTACAGTTCACTTCCTCACTCCACCGCATTCCCTGCCAGTACTTAATGCCGTATAAGTAAGTCGCTTCTTTTACCTGCATTGTAGCAATGCCGACAACATCCCCAGCTATCATTTCCCGCAGCAACTCCACATGTACAACGGAGAGCTTTGCGTCTTCTCGTTTTTACGAAGGAGTGAGTATTCTGACACTCTGAAGCTGTTAATACCTACTCATTTCTTGAAGAGGGCTGTGGATAAACTCCTTCGCTTGCTTATGTGTGTCTCTATAACGTACACTGATATTATTGAGCGCCAGCGTTCGTTTCCGGGGCTATTCCCACTCAGCCAATCTCTGGTTGAATGTACAACTATTATCTGGGAGAAGGCAGAAAGGCTGTACACACCTCAGTACACATCAGTGCCATGGCCTCTCCTCAAATGTTAACATGGATACCGCAGTTCATATCGTGCGTGACATTCTTTATTGCATATCTTGAATATTAAGTTAACGGGTTTGTCAGGCTCCTAGAACAAATTTTGAAGTTCGTGAAGGCTGAATCAAGACGATGGTCGATTGAGCGATGGTTTTTTTATCACAGGTTGGTTACAAGGTCTCTGCAACTTCGGGCCCAGCTTTCCACGCTGGAAATTTGGATGAAGAACATGCTTTTACTGGCCAGGTAGTCTCCTCAAGTCTTGTATCATCCTAGTTATTATATCTTTTGCAGGAAGAGTCACTCATAAATCAGCAGCCGTTACTAGATAACCATCTTACTCAAGCAGGCGGGTGAGAGAACTACTTTATACAATCATATACCAATAAAAAAAACTGAATTATCTTTCTTCAGAGCTTCTAGTTTTGCGAATTCTAACAACGTTACTCTCTCAAATACCCACCTCTTGAGTATCTCCGGACATTTCTATGATGGTTCTCGCCGTCTTTTTCACAACAATACTTTCAACTTTTACCTAGACCCCAATTCTCAGTCCACTCAGACAGTTGGGATAGTTTAAATCGAGTAGCAGGTAACCATAATACTTGTGTACTCTATTCAACATATATGGACAACCATTTCATTCAATACAAATATCCAATCATGCCCAGTTACTTTTCTTCCCCGATTTCTACTTCGATTACCTCGACTATTGAGAAAAAGGACCTGCGAGAGGACTAGCAGATGCTAGCATACTCTCACCAGCTAATAGGTCGTTCCTACTCATTTCTACCTGCCCTCGCGCTGTCCTAAATTCATACTGGGCAACCCCCTTTCTCGTGGCATGCGAATACCCATTATCACCGAAAAACCCCAATAAATCCAAGGTTGACGCCCTCCGCACCGGTATGCGTATCTTTATTCATCACGCAGAGTACGGCGAGCTCGTACTATACGCTAATATCCTCTCGGACAGAGCCGCCTCCTAGGTATTACCATCATGGCAGGGTCGCCGTGGTAGATCCCTATATGTTAACGAACCAACACACTGTAAGCTACCTTTCTTTCTCCACCTATTGCCCCGCTCATAACATTCAAAGTATGACGGATGATGATCACTCACGACCCACTTATGACATAGATCATCTAGACGCCATCACATCTTACTCTTTATTTTTCTCACATTCCCCCCCCTTTCATTTCGATTTCTTACTCTTTATCTGTCTTTACACTGTCTTCCAACATTCCGGAGATAGTATTCGGATCTCTTACTAGGGCTTCCTCCTTCTCTGGCTCTTGGACCTTGTAGATTCGCAGGTAGTTTTGACCGTCCATGGAAGTCGTATACTATAATACCACACTATTGTGGCTCTAGTATTCTTTGTCAGTTATCTAAGTTATTGATCAAAACATGGCTTATGCGTGTATATGGCGTGTCCCCCGCGAGGATAAGATCGTTTCACGCCACGAAGATACTGCGCACATATCGCGTGTTAGATAACATGGTTGTTGAAACACGGATAATGCATGCACTGTACATGAACTGGTGAAACGAGGATAGTAAAATCCTTTCTTAGTGCGCTTCCACGCCAAACCGCAGCATGAGATAAGAACAAAATGAACGACTGCAGAATGTTGTATCTACAGGAAGTGAGTACGATCGAGAAAGCCATGAAAGCTTCGTATCACTGGCTTTACAGGATTATGTCCTATTATGGTATACGTGAAGTGATCTACATCCTATGACTACAAGAAGTGACTTTCATCTTCTACCACAATACGAGACAAATCATGTGCTTAACTCGTACAGCAAATGTTAAGCGAGAACCCACGTGCGCAACATGATGCAGCGAAACCGCATTCAGCAGTTACATAAGAAATCAAATGTGTGTTAACCTCATTTTCGTGCTTTCCTCTACCCACTATGAATATCAAGATGATCATGCATATATGGCGTGGATCTAATTCTATTTATCAGCATGCAGAGTAGATGAGGTTACTCTTATTCATGCTGTTATGGATGAATGATGTAGCAGTAACTTGTGAGAGTCGTGGCCCTAAGCTAAATGAGCTTGAGTCGGTCGTTTGAACCTTCTTCATTAGGCGTTCGAGAACTAAATGTAATAAAGATTGATTTACCGATGGCCGACGTATAGGGTCAATGAAAAAGCAGTCAACGTTGTTCACATATACCATGCGTTTAAGTTCAGGTGGTGATATATATCCTTGCGCCCCATAGTGGTCCCCCTTTCGACCACTCCTTCCGCGTATTCGTTGTCGTCTATATTATTTACCCTCTTTTATACCCATCCTAGCAATGCCGACGACAGCGCCAGCTATCATTTCTCACAGCAACTCCGCAGGTACTACGGAGAGTTTTGCATCTTCTCGTTCTCGCGAGGAGGTGAGTATTTTGACACTCTGAAGCTACTAACAACTAATTTCTGGAAGAGGGCACTGGAGAAACTCATTTGCTTACTTATGTGCGTCTCTGGAACGTACGCTAATATTATCGAGCGCCAGCGCTCTTTTCATGGGCTATGCCCACTCAGCCAACCTCTGGTTGACTCTGTAACTATTATCTGGGAGAAGACGGAAAAGGCTGTACACACCCTAGTGCATATCAGTGCCATGGCCTCTCCTCAAATAGTGGCATGGATGCCGCAGTTCATATCGTTCGTGGTATTCTTCATTGCATATCTTGATCACTAATTTCAACGGCTTATCAGGCTACTAGAACAGGTTTTGAAGTTCATAAAAGCTGAATCAAAACGATGGTCGATTGAGCGATGGTTGTTTTATAACAGGATGGTTACAAGATCTCTACAGCTTCGGGCGCAGCTTTCAACGCTGAAAATTTTGTTAGAGAACATACTTTTGAGCCAGGTAATATATTACACCATTCTCGTTATTGGTTGGCTAAGCGTATCTTTGCAGGAAGAGTCGCGCAGAAATCAGCAGCTTTTACTTGACAACAATCTCACTCTGGCAGGCGGGTGAGAGAACTAGTTTATTGACCATATACCAAAGTAAACTAAGTTACCTTTCTTCAGACCATCCAGTTTTGAGAATTCCAACAATGTTACTTTCTCGAATACACACCTCTTCAGCATCTCCGGACATTTTTATGGTTCTCGCCGCTATTTCCGTAACAATACCTTCAATATTTACCTAGATCCCAATTCTCAATCCGTTCAAACAGTTAGGATAGTTTAAATCGAGTAGCACGTACCATACTACTTGTATGCTCCATTCAACGTGTACGGATGCGTACTGGTGGCACTAGCCATGTTGCGTTCACGATATCGAGACGATCGAATATATGCCCTCCTTTCGTTAGTTACTATAAAGTTAAAATATCTTCAAGAAAATTAATGCATTAAGAACGACTCATGGGCACATTACTTCATTCATCAATAAAATTGCGACCGGGTATCAACGAAGGAAGTCCAATGGGATGTGGGTTGACAATTGGCACAAAAACAAGACAAGTGGTCTAGCCACCCGCGTACTGCTATTGAAGCTACATAATAAATGCTTACCATTGCGATGAAATCCCATATCAAAGTCGCTGAGAACGGGGAAGAAACAGAAAGAGACCACAGAAGCCTAGCTTCTGGAAAGGTTATGCTTCAAGGAACGTTAGCGATAGATAAGTACAGAAAATCTAATCTAAACGCGTACCGGAATCGGAAAAGGAAAACAGAACATTCAATCAATTCTTGAGCGACGCTTCATAAAAGGAGGCATATGGTACCGTAGTACTAGGGCATAAATCATAGGGAGGCATAGTTTCTTGATATTCCAAGGAATAGCAATCCAAATCAACGTCAGGTCGAATGTTCCCGTCAAGCTTTGGTAGAGAACCATCATTAGGATGATTATTAAGGACGGCGTAGCCGGTTGTATCAGGTGGATTAAATTGAAGCCCA
>JASFCW010000469.1:0-10934 GCA_036936985.1 Crucibulum cyathiforme
TAATGTAGAAAGCTAGCTAGGATGTTTTTTTAAATAAAGCTTGAGGAAAACAAGAGGGGAATTTAAATTACAAGCAGCAAGGACAAGTTAATCTATGACGAGCTCACTCTGCTAATTACCCGAATTTCAAACTCAACACATCAGATGGCAGGATGGCAAAAACTCAACGACCCTGCAGTCACTACAGAAGGTCCAAATTGGCCATTTTGTAATGATCAAGTGTAACGTGGGAATCACTACAAAAAGTTGTATCACATGACCATATCAATTGCTACGTCAATACTGAACTCTGCTATTGACCAACGGCTGGATATTCACACAAAAATACTTTCCATATATATATTTAGATGAGATGAGAATGATAAGATCAACAATAAGAGATTGAACAAAGCACATGTCATTCTTCATTTGTTGCTCATCACTTTTTTTATTTCTGTTAGGGTCCATTAGAGCGTGTGCTCCATCCTGGAATTTACATGAGTTTGTTGTACACCAGAGCAATCTGAAATCCAGGTGATGGAGAAGCAAAAGGAGCTGTTAGGCCCAGGCATATATCAGAATTTAGGCATATATACAGAGGCAAAAGCACTGTTGACCCAGGTGATGGAGAAACAAAAGGAGCTGCTGGGCCCAGATCATCCAAATACATTGACAGCCATGGCAAACCTGGCAACCACATATTGGAATTTAGGGAGATATCCAGAGACAGAGGCATTGCTGATTCAGGTAATGGAGAAGCAAAAGGAGCTGCTGGGCCCAGATCATCCTGATACATTAACAGCCATGGAAAACCTGGCAGCCACATACAAGGAACTAGAGAAATATCCAGAGGCAGAGCCATCTTCAATCCAGGTGATGGAGAAGCAAAAGGAGCTGCAGGGCCCAGATCATCCTGATATATTAGCAGTCATGGCAAACCTGGAAGCCACATATCAGGAACCAGAGAAATATCCAGAGGCAGAGCCATCTTCAATCCAGGTGATGGAGAAGCAAAAAGAGCTGCTAGGCCCAGGCATATATCAAAATTTAGGCATATATACAGAGGCAAAGGCATTGTTAATCCAAGTGATGGAGAAGCAAAAGGAGCTGCTGGGCCCAAATCATCCAAATACATTAATAGCTATGGCAAACCTTGCAGCCACATTTCAGAAACTAGGTGGATATCCAGAGGCAGAGGAATTGTTGATCCAGGTGATGGAGAAGCAAAAGAAGCAGTTGGGCCCAGATCATCCAGATACATTAATAACCATGGGAAATCTGGCTTCAATATATCAGATTCAGGGCAAATCAACTGAGGCAGAGAAATTGCAAGAGTGGTTTCTTGAAGTTTGTTCTTTTCACTTTTATTGGGCATGAATTAATTCTTATTTCAATTTTATTCTTAGCAAGATGCATCCAAGATCCCTGAATTGGATGCAACTGAACTGAATGAGGAGAATGGTTCCCTTGCAAGTCTTTCTGATAATTCTGAAAAATTTCCTACTGGACAACCAGAATCCAATTTCTTTGAATATGAAGTATATATAAATTATTGTGCTGCTATATACCTTTCTTGTTTATTTTTATCAGCTTGCAGGGGTGTCAAGAGAAGATATGTTGGAGGGAACTGCACCTGAGCCTTCCACCAGGAGAGAGCCAGGGCCAATACAGGAGGGAATTATGCATGCCACAGATTTTTCAGAATATACAAGACAGCCTAAGATTAGGATGAATGAAATAACCAGAACTATATCAAAGACAGCAAATATTTGAGACAGATACAGAATGTATAGCTCCAGCTCGCCCAAAATATGTGAGTGTAACTGCTTTTTTAATGTTACTGATGATTATTGATGGATATATGTAGCATGAGATGAACATTGCAGATTGTCATGATTCCATAGACTCTGATCCCAAGAAGGAAGGTAGCATTTGGAAGATGCTATGCTGTTTCAATTAATTAGGCATTTAATTGTGATAAAATCTTACCTAAACCTACAAATACTCATGTATCACTTAGACTCGTCACTGTTCAAAGATTATGATTCATGATCAAAAGAACAGATTTGCTGCACAGAACACTTACTTACTATACTGCTGAATAACCATATGAACAAGCAACTATCCTACTCCCTCGACGTGAACACACGCACAGCAGAGACAGAAGCAATGTTTTATAGTGACACAGATGTACGTTGCGAGGTTTGGTTCGCAGGTCAACCAGAAGTCAAAAATTAACAATAATCATCATCAATGAAAGACGATGAGTACGTACCTATATTTGTGTTGGGGAGTATCCATGGGGAATAAACTTAATTGTCGTTGATGATACTCAAAGACGTACCGAACCTCCGCTTAAGCTAGTACAACCTGTCATACGAATCAATGAGATTTGCCCCGGGGATCGGAGCTGATGTTGATTCTGCGATTGCAGCAGAGACACCAACGTTCTGTAGTGACACAGACGTACGTAGCGAGGTATGGTTCACGAGTCAACCAGAAGTCAAAGATTAACAATAATCATCATCAATGAAAGACGACGAGTATGTAGGTACATTTTTGTTGAGGAACATCAATGGGGAATAAACACGTACCGAAGCTCCATCTCGGCTACTACGACCTGTCACACGAATCAATGAGATTGCCCGGGGATTGGAGTCTGAAGTCGAGAGAATGGCAAAGTTTTGGTGGGAAAGCGCGCCGTCGACCATTAGAGCCTACGGGAGCTGAATGCGATGGCAATATTTGCAACGCCCGATGGCCAATAGAGGTGAATCGTCAAAATTGTTCACATCGACTATGGATTCGAGCATATCAAGTTCCTAATGTCTGTGTACTAGTGTAACAGCGCGGGTGGTAGCGCGCCTGTTAGAATGAACAGCTGTACATGGAGTAAGAACGATTCAAGAGTGAATACTTTTCACGCACTAGACAATATATTCGCAAGCCAGCTGAAAGTCCTGATCGCGACCTGCGAGCACCGTGCAGTTGAAGGGTACCTTATCGACACCAGCTTCCACTATCCAGGCGTCGAACTTAGGCAGAGTGAGAGTAGACTCAAAGATCGAAGACAGCAACGACGGGCATTGCATCTTTACGAGTGGACCATCAGAATTGAAGTTGGATCACTTGGTATAGTGAAGTTGTAAACAAAGTGAACTAGTTAACATGCATGTGGATATCGAAACATAACATACGCTATCTACCGACAAGCCATCGACCATAACAGGTATACAGCTCGAAGTGCGAGAAATTGGCACGATGGTGGCGGAGAGATTGGAATTTGATGTGTCAAGGATCTTGCGCATTAGGAGATCAGAGTTGAAGATGGTGAAACAAGGAGTCAGAGGAAGTAGCGGGATGGGAAATACCAAAGTCTTGTCTATTGTTCTTTACCTGCGAAAGAGGGAAGGGCAGAAAGTCATGGCTACGAGACATGAAGCTACAGGCTGATACGCGGTATAGGGAGACCAGAAGGATAGCAAAATGCTGGTTGTGGAGTTGCTTTGGTCTAAGGTAGCGGCATGGAAACTTGGGTGGAATGACACTGGTGTCTCAGAGGACAGGCGCGTTAGGGGGACGCCAAAATGATAAAAACGGGGAAACACACTGCGATCATGAGCCCGAAACATCCTTCCACATCCCAATGCAAGCTCACTCCGACGCGCGGCAGCTTCAATTTGTCCCATTGATCGAAGGGAGCGGTGCTATAAGGGCGGAGAAGCGAGCGAGTGGTGAGGGACAGCTAGTACGAGGAGATGCATGTGCAGGATCGACAAAAAAAGAGAGAGAGGAATCTTTAGAGAACGATCGATGAATATAAGTTAGGTTGAGGAAGAAAAGGCGGGGGAGATGGGAACTTACCAATGGCCTTGCAATGGGATGCTTACAAAGAAGGACAGGCAGACGACCACACGTAGGTTTCGTGGAGGGCGATGTATTGCGGCAACCAGTGGATGAATGCAAATACATTGCACCTTAAAGGTTGGAGGGGTTAATAAGGTAGAGACGGAGCACGATTAAACCATTGGATGGGCTAGGCTTGAGTTAGTCTGAGTGCGTCTTGCTCCATGGCGTTCGAATAGTCGAGCAAATATGACGGCGACGAAATTGAGCAAGGTGCAAGAAAGAAAGAAAGCGACGCACGGGCCCTCGCATCGTCGGCTCTGGGATCTCTTTCACGCGGTCGAATTTGGCGCGTGAACGCGTGATGCGTGACGTTCGACCTTAGCTCCCATGAACTCTGCATGCGCTCGGACTCGCTTGGCTCCGCCTTCCTTAAGCCTTCCCCTCATGGATCCAGAGCTCTTGAATTCGTCTATCGATGAGTCCCAGTCTCTCAGTTAAGTATGCCCGTCCATCCGTCCCTTCACTCTTACGTGCCCTGGCTCATTGTCCCGTCCCGTCCCTTTCTCCCAGAACTCCATGGCGTATCTGTCGTTATCGTCGTTTAGGTTCTGCCAGATTCGATGTTAGGACTGCCCGTGACTTGAAGGTCCTGCATGAGATTGAATGGCGGACGCATTATTAGGTACGTTCCGTTATCGTTGACTATCCCACCCGCATTGACGATTGTGTTGTAGAGACTCTTTGTCCTCTCAGCCCCCTGCCGTCCCGTCCCGTGTTCCCTACATGCCAGACCCGTGTCTCTTATTAAATTTCGCTTCAATCCTGCTCCCTCAAACCGATTTTGTCACTATCAAATCACCATCCTGCATGCCCTCCCCGTCCTTAGTTCTCCCTCCAACACACATTTTCATGCCTTTCCACTGTCACCTCTCGCGAACCATACCACCTCCTACGCACTGCCCTATATCGGATGACCCTCGACGCGTCCACATTCCTCCCTCGATATAACTCATGCCACTCACTACTCCCACGTCCTTCCTACCCACTCAAGCCAACTTGCAATCTGGGGTTGACGGCGGTGGGTATAGATGTTGGGATCGAGAGCAGACCAGTAAAGCCGACGAAGCAAATCAATCAGTACGTCCAAAATCCTTGTACACCTCCCCACGATTAACCACCTCTCAGTCTACGCACATCTACTTGGCCACCTCCATCTCAATTTCTCAACGCCCTCGCAACCAGTGCCGCTCGCCACCACCACACGCAAAAACATGCGCTAATTTACGAACTCCCGACCGGCCATCGGGAGTAGAGAGAGGATGCGCCACTACGCACTGCCCTCCAACAGTATCCAGCGAACTCAATGGAAGGAGAAGAAGGGAATCAGACCTTGCCTGTATTTGGTCGCCTTTGCCTGGTTCGACCCCGGACCTCCTGTGCTCCCTATTTCCCCCCATTATACATCTCACATCTTATTGTTCCCGACGGCCGCTCTCCATCCTCCTCTCCTCCGTTTAGTCATCCGGAATAACGGAGAAGCGTCAATCGTACTCGTATTGAGCTTCGGCTCGCTCAAGACTATACACTGAGGCAAGATCCCTCACGAGTAGTCGAGCACCGCGGGCTTGCAAGCTTCAGGATGGAAGATCATATAAGGGCACGAGGACTCTTGGATGCCATGCTTTCCCGTATTCAACTAAAGTAGAACAGGCGGGATAGCGCCGAGGACGGAGATTTCGATGTCGATGTGGGTGTGAGCGTGAATGTGCATGCAGATCAGATGCAGGGAAGTCATGAGATTGAAGTTGGCAGGTCTGTCCCCGATGATGTACGAGAAAAGTAACGCGTACGGCTAACCCCTCTTCGAATATCATCAACTGCTACCCGTTCCACATCTCCAGTAATACACACCTCATTGAAGCGCAGATGAATCTCCATTTTTACCTTCCCCTGCATCGCCCGAAAATACGAGCGAGACCTTCACCACGCATACATGGTTCACCTGTGTACAGACGCTGTACATTCTATACGCTGGCGGGTGATGAGGATCCTCTCACGTTTGGAGGCCACGCAGACACGAATGGGATGGTCGACGACTTTGTCAGACCCAACACCGAGGAAGACATGGGCCGGATTAGGTAGTCCTCGGAGGTAAGTTACAGGGGTTTGATATCGCCGTGGTAGGGCTAGGGTAGCGGTGAAGGTCGATGTGGAGTGTTTCCATTAGGTCGGGACGAGTTCCTCTACTGGATCCGAATGACAGAGAAAGGCGAGGTGGGGCGTGTCAGGGTAGCTTCGTTGCGTCCAGGAAGATGCCTATTTTGTGGGTGTGTCATAGGATACCTATCCCTAGATTTAGGTGGCAGACACTACATGGAATTCACAGAAGTAGTTATAATATAACCTAATCAGTTCATGATAGTAGGGAGTCTGTACCGACATCCAAAAGCCTCAAAATTCTACTATCTAATATATATTTATCAAGATCTGCTCCAGCTACAGTGCGAAATAGGGAGGAAGAAATGTATCCAGATGAGGTCGGGTCCCGAGGGTGTGCATCAATTATTGGAAGTCGGCGTAATATATCCCGCGCGTAAGGGCGATCCAATATCTCTTGATTCCAACAGTCTTCCATTAAACGCCACATCAAGGCTGTTAAGCCCCACTCTGCAAAAGGAGGAGACTCTTCAACCGGACGGCTGGGGCGGTAGCCTTTGTTGACTTTGAGGCTCACACTTTCGTCACGAACTATCTCGTAGAATGGAATATGGCCGGTGAATATCTGTTGGAGCAAGAATGTTAGGCTCTTTAAATCATTCCACTTCAAACCAAAAAAAAGACTTTCTTCATAACATACACATGCAAATGCGTAAATGTCGCTTTCCTTGCTATTTCTCCTTTCGTGCTCAGGATCCAGTAGCTCTGGAGCCATCCATCGCACTGTTCCTCCGGTATGACCTACAGACGAAGTCATACGAAGTACCTCTGGGTCTCGAATTGTAGACAGTCCAAAATCAGTTAAACAAGCACGATGGGCTGAAGTCACAAGAATATTTGGCTAGTATGACATGTTAAAAGATTTTACTGAAGTTTGAATAGATCAGGACTTACTCCTTTCAAATCACCGTGAATAATTTTGTTCTGGTGAAGGTAACCAATCCCAGAAGCAATATCTGATATCTGATATTTTCTAGTGGTGAGGACTGAGCAAGATAGAACAAGAAATGACACAAGTACCAGTAACATTCTATTTGCCAAAGGATTTTCGGCAAGAAAATTGTTTATATCCCCATATTCCATCCACGGCGAGACGAGGCAGATCCTTTTATGTGCACTTCCAAGTCCAAATACTCCATAGAATGGCAGCACATTTTCGTGAGATAATTGTCCCCATAGTACAGCCTCGCGAGAGAATGCCTACAGATTTTTTAAATCAAACTTTAAATTTAATGACAAGAAAATAAGTGTGGGGATTTTACTCTTAGAAGCCTTTCTATGTGTGAACGTTGATAAGCCTTGACTATCTTCAAAGATACAGGCTGTTGACCGAAGATCCCTTTCCACGCTTCCCCAAACTGGCCTGCGGAGATAGGATATTCTCCTTCAATTACAATATCCTTTAAAGTGAAACATTCAGGATACAAAGCTGATTTTGCTGACAATCGTCGGATGGCAACAACAAGCTCATTTTTTAACGTGCTTCCTATGGAGGGAGTATCAAGCAGCTACAAAAACATCAACAACATTCATAGACAAGTAGAATGCCATCTGCTTACAGCCTGAAATAAGTTTAGAATGGATTGTGCTTTATCATCCTGGTAACATAGGAGGGATTTATACTTCAAGGGGTTCCCAAAGATATCCAAAAGCTTTTGACAGACTTCAGGAAGTTTTTGGTTTTCCATGGTTTCTAGGTACCCAAATTCTTCTACTAGTGACTGTTGGAGACCTGGTGAATCATTTCCCAGGGTTGAGTCATAACTGTTATTGAAAGGATCCTCCTGGACCATAATTTGATGGATTGAAATGACCTTGGATGCATCTTGCTGAAAATGAAATCAAAATTAATTCATATTTCATTGAAAGTGAGATTAACAAACTTCAAGAAACCAATCCTCATTGTCTTCTAAGAAATCAACATTAAATAATTTCTGATTTGGTAAAAAATATATTAACATACCTGTTATTCTAGCATTCCATATCCTAACTGTATTGTCCCGAGCTCCAGAGACAATGTGCTGGCCATCTGGTGAATAGGCTACAGATTGAATATCACTGGTATGTCCTTCCAGAGCTGGCATTGCTTTTTTCCCTGTTTTCAGATCCCAGACTCTGATTGTTCTATTAAAAAAGCATGATGTAAGATATTTTCCATTGGGAGAGAATGAAACACAAGAAACAATACTGGAATGGCCTTTCAATGGGTCCAAAACTTGTATTCCCGTATCAGAATCCCAGAGGTATATATTTTTATCTCCACCTGCTGAAGCAATGTATTTTCCATCTGGTGAATAGGCAGCAGACCAAACAAAGTTAGGATGATGAAGAGTCAGTATGTTTTCTCCACTTGTAGCATCCCATATTTTTATTGTTCCATCAGCAGAACCAGAAATTATATGCTTGCCATTTGGTGAATATGAAACTGAGAACACATAATCTGAATGACCCTCAAGTGGCCCAATAATTGTTTTTCTGGTCTCCACATCCCAGATTCTGATGGTATTATCATCAGATCCTGAGACTATGTGTCTTCCATCTGGAGAATAAGCAACAGACCAGACAATATCTGTATGTCCCTCAAGTGGCACTCCAGTGATTTGGCCAGTATTTGCATCCCAGATGCAGATAGTGCTATCACCGGAGCCTGAGAGAATATATTTTCCATCTAGAGAAAATGACACAGAAAAAACTACACTATTATGCCCTATCAGTGGCTCCATGGCTTTCAGACCAGTATCTGATTTCCATATTATAATAGTAGAATCCTCAGAGCCAGAAGCTATGAGTTTCCCATCTGGAGAGTAAGCAACAGACCAGACAACATCCGTATGTCCTTCCAAAACCTTTAGTAATCTTTCAGATGGGTTGATTAAATTTCCTGAATCAGTACTGGAGTGATTTTCAGAGTTTTTGGACAGAGATGGGGAGTTTTGTGACATGGTTTTGAAGACTTAAGCTGAATGTGACAAGATGTGGTTCTTTTTGGGTGAATCTATACATGCTATCAGTGAAAAATTAAACCCACAAAGTGTAAGATCTCTCACTGCCAGTGTACCAACGCTTTCTGCTCCAATAGAAGCTGTAGAAATCGCTCAGTGGAAAGCTCTACTGAAGGACTTCAGGAGGTAGATGTGTGAGTGCTCAGGAAGTAGGACTGGATAGTAGCTGAAGTGGAAGAAGGAAGGCAGCGGAGGGGTAAGATTGAGTTTGCTATGCATTAAATATCTCACGTCAATCAGAGGACATGCGCATGCAACGTGCCGTGCTAGACGCCCCGAGCACTGCAAGCTGGGACAACGTGGAATGCACGCTTCATATTTCCTGTTGATGGTATCGCGTGTCGAAATCGGTCGGAAGATGGGTACTATTGATGGATGTGATATGGATGAGCGCTAGATTAGGAGCTGACCCAGTTGGTTGGGATAAGACGGAGACGCATTGGCTGGATGGGTGGTGGATGCGACCGGCGAGAAGTAGATGTGAATGGGAGAAGGCAAAATGAAAGGTAAACCCTATCGTCGAGACGCAAAATGCACACTCATTGGCACCTAACTGGGAATCAGGATAGCCCTACGTCTCACGATACATATTCCATGATGTTATATTAGTCATTTGATGGCAAATTGATATTATCATGTACATATGAAATATTATAATGAGTTAATGTTACATGGTCATACTCTACATGTATGTAAATAATCCTCCTCATTACAATAAGTTAATCCCTATACGAAGTACGAACCCACCCATGTAGGAACTGCAAACCTCGAAATAGACGTACATCCCACAGCACTTTGCTAACACATCTGGAAAAGGCTTGTTAGCGTTAAACTGAAGTTCGCCGTCGTACCATCGAAGCAAGCTCGCCTATTAGTTCCTGTGCTTCTCCATTTTCAGCGCCTTCTACACCTTCGGTTCAGATAGCCCATAGGATCGTGTCCTCCACCTCATTCGAGATGGGCTTATCTGATTGTCTTTGGAGTGATAGGAGGACTTTATCGACAAAGGCGACATAAGCGGAACGTCAGCAGAACACATTAATAGTAACTTTCATCGGGTTGGTGCAGAGAAGGGCTGGGGATACGAAGGTCAGATTTTTGGCCGGTGAGAAGAGATAGTGAGAGGAAGGGTAGGGTTGGTAGATATTCGGAGCCTACAGGAGGGCACGTATGCGTGGTATATTAGCTATAGAGCGAGTTATGGAGGGAGTGAATGGAGAGTGTGAGCGGTGATACGCACTTTGAGCCAAGTTCGACGGCGCACGCGATGCACTCACGCTTTGGAATGAAGGACATCCTAAGTCAACGATTCGACGTCTGGCGAGGGAGAAGGTTGTGCTAGATAGATTGTATGTGAGACAATACGACAGGGCAAGGACCCGTGATTGTGTAACACACCTTCGAACCTATACGCGTGCAACTGATGCTGAATTTGACATATTAGTGGCGCTGTGGACAGGAACGGCAAATTTTGGCACATGGGGAGTTGGTTAGGTTGGCGAGAGTTTGGAGCATATAGAGGGGTTCTGTGCGTTGAATTGTAGCTGGAGACTGTTAAAGCGGACGGTTTGTTCTTGAGTCCTAATGAGAGTGAATCGGGCCTGTATTTCTTAAATTACGCGTTCCGGTTGAGTCGAGACGATGTTTGAGTTCGTCGAACGAGGAGCAAAGACAATCGTGCTGGTACGAACTGTGAGGGACTATGCGAAGAGCAAGAAATCATAGTGCATACCCTTGAGAAGACCGTCAAAGCTACTCTTCTTCCTCATCCTGCCGCTCTAATAACACGATTCTGTGGCCAGTGAGCGTTGGGTAGCGCAGCTGAAGTTCTTGAGATATTTCTTGCTGTCGCTGAGTGCTTCGAGTAGCTGTCGCAAAGCCCATAGC
>JASFCW010000470.1:0-10919 GCA_036936985.1 Crucibulum cyathiforme
GACTTATGTGGGTGTTTTGCGGCGTGGAAGAAGAGCTTGAAGTAGGCCTGGGTAGAGATTGTGTAATTGGTGGCCATGGAAGACGTCGTGGACGTCGTTGCGAACGATGATCTTGAGCCTCGATCAGCATGACCGCGTGGCCCTGATCACGCTCAATTAGCGCTCATCACGTGTTCTTCCTTCAGCACTGATCATCTATCATCTTTGGTTTCTCCTTCTTTCATCCAATATAAAGTCGGTTTTTCTATCTTGTACCTTTTTCAGCACTCAATCGCTATCCCAAGGCATCCACGATGCTTTTCCGAGGTGATTTCGTTCATACACCAACACTGGGCACCGTTGAAATTCTCGAGGACTATCTTCTTTGTCAGCACCTCATTAACTATCTATTTTCTTGACTGAAACTGGGTAAAGCACTGGACGAGAAGGGATTTATATCGCATTTTGAACCAACGAACACCGTTGATTCCCTCCGGCTTCTAGGCAAGGGATCCCCTACTAATGAAATCCCAAAAGGAAGTTTCATCATGCCTAGTTTCTGCGACCTCCATCTTCATGCTCCTCAATTTCTTTACCAAGGGAACGGACTCGACCTGCCTCTCATGCAATGGCTTGAGAACTATACTTTTAAAGCAGAAGAAAAACTTGATGCTGACCCTATGCTTGCAAAACGAGTGTACACACAATTGGCAAATCGTTTGATAGAAACCGGAACTGGAAGCGTTTTACTTTTTGGAACTATTAAAACTAAAACAAAGTATGATCCGAAATTTGCTTTGAATGTTGATGTTATGAGTTTGTGCTGACTATTTCACAGTCTTATCCTCGCAGAAGTGATGCAAGAAGCTGGAATTAGGGCTTTCGTTGGAAAATTGTCAATGGACATTTCATCCCGCCCAACATATGTTGAAGTCTCCGCAGAAGCCTCGCTTTCTGCTGCTTCATCCTTCGCAGATCAATGCCGCCTCCTTGTATCGCATCTACCTCCTTCTGAGAGGCGTGTCGAGCCCGTACTCACACCTAGATTCGTTCCTACTTGCTCTGATGAAGTATTGAGCGGCCTAGGAGAACTTTCTGAATCGAAAGACCTCAGAATTCAGAGCCATCTCGCCGAAGCGCATGACCAAGTCGAATGGGTTCGGTCGACAAGAGGTGCAGAGGATATCGACGTCTTCGACCGCGTGAGTATTTAATTCAGTTGAACCTTAATCATGGCTGAAAAACACCTAGAATCATTTATTGACTCCTCGGACCGTCCAAGCTCATTGTACATTTCTAGGTTCTCCCGATTTTACGCGTCTCTCTTCCAAAGGAACTTCAATAGCACATTGCCCACTCTCAAACGCCTACTTCTCTGCTAAGCCTTTCCCCCTTCGTGAAGCCCTTCGAGAAGGGGTGAAAGTTGGCCTGGGTACGGATATAGCTGGTGGCTATAGCGTGGATATTATGAATGCCATGAGAAGTGCAGTCATGGTATCGAGGATGCGAGAAGGCTCTCGGATTATGAGTACGACCGATACTAATATCCCGAGCACCAGCCTGGCTATTGATTGGAAAGAATCGTTATATCTAGCGACCAGGGGAGGTGCGATTGCCTTGAACCTTCCTGGCACCGGAGTATTTAAAGTCGGATCGTCATTTGATGCTCAACAACGTATGTTTTCATTCATCATTTATTCTCGATAATTATTCATTTTCTCATTTCCACCTTTCCAGTCCGTATTTTTTATCCGGAATCTGGCAAAGGAGTTGGACCGCTTGATTTATTTGACCTTGAAACTATTGATTTAAAACGGCTAAATCATGAGATGGTAGAGAAATGGTGGTGCAATGGTGATACAAGAAATCGTGTTCTAATGTGGGTACAAGGTCGTGTTGTACTTTCGCGCAACTAGGTCTGTTATCATCCTCCTCACGAAAAATATACGGCTTAATGACGAGAGCATAGTTATTCATCTGTACGTTTAACATCTAAAATTAGTATTTGGCTCAATGAAGTCTCACTCGATTTCAAACCAAAACTTCTTCCTAATACTGAAAATTCTGCTGAAGATGTTGGTTTTTCTGGTTTGTGTTTTTCTCTCCGCAGTGACGCGAGAGGTCAGAAATAACGGCGCGTCAGGAGACGTGCTCATCAGAGGCGATTTTGGATACATACCAGAACTGGGTACTCTGGATATCATAGATGATCATCTCTTCGGTCATTAATCGCCTGTATAACTCTATTACCCCCGTTGTTGAGAATATAAAAAACAGCCAACGAAAAAGGATTCGTCTCTTGCTTTCATCAAGCTCGAACTGATTGATGCCAATTCTTTTCTGTCCAACCCCAATACCAAAGAAGCTGTATCGAGTCTACGTTTTATAATCTACAACTCCATGCTCTCTATTATCTCCATCAAAGCAATGGGCTTGACTTGACTGCGCCGCTGCAATGGTTGGATAAACATGCATTGGAGGCAGGAGGAGAACTCGACAACGAACCTTCGCTCGAAAGCGAGTAACACGCAGCTAGAAAATCGAATAGAGTGGAACCGGTGCCGTGCTGTTTTCAAAACCATAAAAGAAGAAACGAAGTACTCATCATCTCGTCAGCTGTCGTTGTTCACTGCTTAAGTTTTGCTGCAGCTTCTGTCTCGAAAGGTGATGCAGTATGGATGGAATCCGAGCATCCATCTGGAAGCTATCCATGAATATATCAAGTCGATCAACATACGTCGAGAGGTCTGTCCAAGCATCCCTCTCTGCTGCGTCGTTCTTGATAGACCGAGTTCTGAGATGATATCATATCTACCTGCAAATGGGACGCTTGTATATTGTACAACCCATCGTCCCACCAAAATACACGCCCACTTACTCTGATGAACTGCTTACAGGTTTGGGAGTATTCGCTGCATCGAAAAGCAACAGGATTCACAGTCATCTTACCAAAGGGCATGACGAAGTCGACGCGGGGTGAAATAGGTAGCATCACGGGTTCCTACCAAAAAGTACCAATCGCCCATTGTTCCCTTTCCATCATTTACATATCTGGAGAATAATCCTATCTTAGTGAGAGGAGGTGTGGTTGCACTAGGAGTTCCAGATATAGCAGTAGGAGCCTCCGAAGTCTACCTCCCACTCGAAGTTCAACGTACGTCGTATCAGTGTATTTAATTGTTTCTCCAGGACGGATATCACGCTTCTTAGTTCGAATTTTGATCCTGAAATCTGTAAAGTAGGACAGTTTCGTCAATTTTGGAGCCTTCAACTTAAGCTCTCACCATCTTAGTCACGAGGTATTGGAGAAATTGTAGTGCAATGGAGACGTAACGTATCGCGTTGGGGTGTGGGTTCAAGGAAGTGTGGCCCTTATTTTCATCTAACTCAGGTTGAAAAAAAAATATAAATTTACAGCTGGTAGCTGATAACTGATGTAGGAGTAGACATGTAACTAAAAATGCAGCCCTTCTGCTCTTCCTTTTTCTTTAGGCACTCGCAATTGCTGTAAACGTAAAAATAGCATCGTACTTGGCTTTGAGTATGTTTATCATCGACATTAAATGTTGAAAGTGTAGGTGTTAAATGTCAGTCACAGTAAAGCCCAACTTGCCTAGATGTAATTATGAAAGAATATACCGTACATTTAGCTATTAACTGCACTCCAAACACCAGTTGGAGCCTCGACGCCTAATCTATCCCAAACTTGCTTGGCTATGCTCTTTTCATTTTTACTGAGGAAGAGAATGAGGACACTAATTCGAGGGACCTTGGCGAAGCATTCCATATACTGCTTCACCAACAGCGTCATATTGCTATCGTTGGACCCTTCAAGTATAGCCAAGAACGTCTCGAGTATGGATACAAGTAACTTCGGCTCAAGCGAGGTCTTACAAAACTCCGGGAGTTTCGACGGAGGTATGCTCTACAACAAATCATCATTATCCATGTATCAAAGCAAAGGACCGAGGCGGACATACGGTGATCAATAGCCATCGTTCTGTATTTGAGGTTGAGGATGCCCAAGCACGTACAAGGTCAAACAATGTGGCAGGAGGCTGGACAGGTTTGGGGTTATCCACAGGCTGTTTCGGCAAGTCCATATCCATTTTCTCGTCCGGCTTGGGTGACGCAGCGTCTGCGGTTAACAATTCGGGCGTCGTCGTGGTTGCGTGCAAAGAAGGAGCGGGAGGCTGCGATTGCAAAGGAGCCGCTGTCGGCATCGGTGCTAGTGCTGTGTCTTGAGACGACTTGGGGGCAGCAGGTGGTACGGGAGAAGATGTAGAAGGTAAATGTCGCTCTGGGAAGATGGTGTTATTTCCAGATGGTCGGAAGATCCCACCGCCAACACGACTCGATTTCGTGTTGTTCCTCACTTGTTTGGCATCCTTGAAGCTCGTTCCCTTGGGTGGTGTTGCTTGTCCACTTTGGAACGCGGCCGCAGCATCTGATAGAGGCTCTGAAGCGATTGTTGGCTGAGTTGCTGAGCTTGGAAGTGACGTGATATTGGGCGATTTCTCCAGCTTTCGCGTAGATACTGGTTTCAAGCGTTCCTCCTCGACTTTCTTACCTACTTTTGGCGCTCTCGGTGATTGTTTAACAGACGGCGCGCGTTCAGGTTGGGAAGCAGACGAGGTTGAAGCAGTAGATGCCATGTAGGATGATCCGTCGGGTTCGACAACCATGATGGGGACACGTCGGCGCTTTGGTGCGATTTCAGATGCCAAGGAAGCGAGGACAGTGGCAGCAACCCCTGTTTTGGTTTTCTGGGACCGCGATGTGAGATGAGTTGTAAGAAATCATTAAGTAGGCAAACGTACCTTCTGCTTCTCCTTTTCGATCAACTCTGCCACTTTCTTCAGCTCCGCCTTCACTGAATCATTTGCTGGCTCGATTCTTAGAGCTTCCGTGAAATCTGGACCGGCGTCGATTCAAATGATGTAATTTCCCCCATGCATAGGTTACACACCTCTTTGAGCATCAATCAACCTCCCCATATTAACTCTTGCCTGGCCTCTGCGAAACAATGCTTTCGCATTCTTCGGGTTCAAGCTCAGAACAGTGGAGCAGTCTCTTTCTGCATCATCATTTCTGCTCATACACGGGTCAGCATGAAGACGCCAGTTTGTCAAATCATTTGGAAAAACGTACTTGCCTAGCTTTAGGTATGCTGCAGCGCGATTGAGAGGAAAAGTTGGGTCATTCCTATTGGAAAGGATGGCAGTAGTGTAGTGGCCAATCGCGCCTGGATAATCGCCTGCTTTGAAAGCGGAATTGCCCTGGGGAATAGGTTAGTAGAAGTGCATACTCAAGAGTAGGTACCAGGGCAGCTTGCCTTTTCTTTTGCGGTTTGAGCCTTTGAACTATCCATGAGAGTGTTAAGTATGGGTTTATAATATGCCTTACAGATCAATAAAGGGAAAAGAAGGAATATAGAGACGAATTGCTGTTCATGCAATGCAAGAGATGTTATGTGGTAAAGGTTTAAGGTATTCAATTAAATGCGTTTGTACGCGCTTGTAACAAGTGATAACAGCTCCCAATGCAAACAAGTACACAGTGCATAGCTGTTTCAACATTCGGCGCTTATAACTAGTAGGCCTCCGTCTTTCATTCAAACCTATCAGAACGAGAGAACTATCTGTTTAGTTACCTCCATTTACCATACAGCATACGTTGTTCATACTCTTTGGAAATTCTCGAGTTTTCTTTGAACAACGCGCTTGTTTCAACCTGAATCCCTCGTCTTAGTCTATACTTCACCGGTCCCGAAACCCAGCCGTCATTCATCATGAATGGCAACCTGCCCCATAAGACCAGCTGCAGCACTACTCTTAATGAGAAAAGCGGCTGCGACCAGCATGTCTTGGCTCTGCGTTCATCGAAATCAATGCTCAAAAACTCGGCTGACGGCTATAAACCACCACTGGCAGTACGTGGCCATGTCCATTATACTACTTGCTCAATCTGCTTGCTTTATCGAAGCGAAAGATGATAACATATCTTCTAAAATTTGATTCAAAACTGAGCTCCTCCACCGCACATTCTGCTATCGTGTTGTTCAAGTGCAGCTTCACACGGATTCTTGTCAACGGGGTCATATAGACGATCCGGAAGCAGGGGGGCTGGGGCTGGCTCGTGTAGCCATTTTCAAGAATGCTCGTGCTACAGAGGCCAGATCTCGGGATGGCAAAGAGCTTGTGTGGAGGAGTCAGGGAAACAGAATGGACCATCTGACCAATAGAACTCTGTTGCGAGACACTTTGAGTTTCTCAACTGGCTATGGAACATAGGTCTAAATCTGCTTTATAGCCCGGCAATGTCATTGGATCAAGAGTTTGTGCAAGATTTGAAGGCTGGCTCAACGGTGCATGTGGGGGTCAGTTGAAGGCGAAGGTGTTAGATGAAGGTAATCGGCTAATCAAAAGCGCTGAAACTAACTCTTCTGCAGAGCTATTCAGTGCTATGTCATGGACCTTGATTTCCTCCCAAAAACGTGATGATAGCCTAGACAATATCGAGAACGGAGTGTACACTCTAATCTCCACGACAGAATGTGGGCCAAAAAGCTGTGGAGAGACGATGGGTAAAGAAGGTGGATCCTGTGTTCTTCAAGCGATGGTTTCATTGGTTTAGTACTGAGCCTCAGGATATTGGACACTTCAACGCAGAGAATTGGGCTAATATCATCATCGACCTGGCTGATTGGAAACAGATGCCTGGACTGGTCAAGCTTACACAAAATTATCTCATTAAAGGGGACCCCAGTACGCGTGTTGCTCTATGTGCGGTGAAATTATCGTCGAAACGAAAGGCGGCGACTCAGATAGTGAATTCTCCTTAGTTCTTTCCTTCTTACACATATCCTACGAATACTTTGTGATGCGATCGTATGTACCAATGGACAGCCACTAGTCAATAAATTATTAAGTTGTACTACTAAATATTGAATATGTACCGAATATTCGCCGACCTTGCTTAGGAGTATATTTATTACAGAATATTCCTTACTATCCTCATTCTTTGCGCACGCGGTATGTGCGTCGAGTTACACAGGCGCCAGATCTTAGGGCTTCTGGCGAATAGTATGTTGTTGCCCTCGAGGTGTCAAGCACTCAGGTTGATAACCATGCAAAGAACCCGCGGTAACAACGGCTCGCATACCCGCGTACCCGCGTCCTTCATCGGCAGGGACCTTTGACATCTACTGCTATGGTGGCAACGGATGTAGCAGCAGCTGCGAAACCTACAATACCATCGTACGATCCGTTTGCAGGACATCTTGGTCACCTCACACCCGCACAGGAAGAGGCACTAGCCACATTCAAAGACAGCCTAACGAAATCCAAACTATATACACCCCCAACGGATATCTCGCATGCTTCTCACGATGAACCTACATTAATGTAGGTGCACATCCATTCATTGTTCAGGATGCGTCGAATGAACTTTTTTTCAGACGCTTCTTGCGAGCTAGAAGCTTTCACCCAGCGCAGGCGCAGAAACAGTTCGTTGATGCGGAAGCTTGGCGCAAAAAGCACGATGTAAACAACCTATATGCTACCTTTGATCATGAGGAATTCGAATCCGCGAAGCGTTTCTATCCACGATGGACTGGTAGAAGAGATAAGGTGCGTTGGTAAAACATTCTCTGGTGATGAATGTTCTGACTTGATCTGTTCCTAGCAAGGTTTACCAGTATACGTCTACCGCCTGGCATCTTTAGAACCAATCCAGAAAGAATTAGACGCTGTTCCAGCAGATCGCCGATACCAAAGAATGTATGTCCTATTATATCTTCTCCGTGTGCATCCTGGAGCTCACAATACACCGCCAGAGTTGCTTTATACGAGCTCATGATCCGATTCTCCTTTCCTCTATGCACATACCTCCCTCACGCAAGTTCAGCAACACCTGTCTCATCTGCTACTTCAATAATTGACCTAGAAAACGTCACATTCGGATCTATGTGGAAGTTACGCCATCATCTACAGGAAGCCTCGCGATTAGCAACTGCCAACTACCCAGAAACTCTGAATACCATCGCAGTCGTCAATTCGCCTTCTTTCTTCCCAACAATCTGGGGCTGGATTAAGGTGAGAACATTTCATCTATAATACTAGAAGTGCACTGTATTTGGTTTATACTTTTAGGGCTGGTTCGACGAGGGCACACGCAACAAGATCCATGTTCTTGGTAAGGACCCGGGAGCTACCCTCCGTGATCTAATTCATGTACACGACCTCCCGAAACCATACGGCGGAGAGCTGGAATGGAAATTTGAAGATGAACCAAACCTCGACGACGAGACGAAGCGTGTCCTTGGAGGAATACCCAAGGGACCTACTGTCTTCTCAGACGGAGTAGTCTCAAAACCGAAAGCACTAACAAAGAATGAAACCGCAAGCATTTAATTAGGATATGGTACATGCATGAGGAGGGGGTATCAGAGGTTGTTGCTACATACACTGATGTTGTAGAATTTGCAATAATCTAAGAGGCATAAAACGTGATAATGATAGTGAAGTCCGACCGTGGATGAGAGCAAAGAAAAACACGAAGATCCTAGATACAATCAATAGAGAGAAAAAGACATTCAGTCTCTAGCAAAATCGTCCTCGGGCTCAGCAGTTAAGCCGTCCTCGTTCCAGATATCCAAGAACTGTAACACACGGATCAGCATAGCTAGACGATGTATCGTGATAAGAACGTGCCCTGGATTTCTGCGTCTCCGCATCTTCAGTAGTGAGGAGGGGTGTCGTGGCGAAGGGTAAGCGATCCCACGAGATCGAACTGTCGTGTCGCTTCGTGGCAGGTTTATCGCCTATCGCACTCTTCTTTCCGATTACGAACTTGTTACATTTGCTATATTAACGACGGTCAGCCGCCATAAATAAGCAAAAGGCAGAAGCACTTACTCTTCAGAAATAGAGTAGAGACTCTTTAGATGGGCTTTCAGTAGCATGACCATAGCAATGATCACGGAAGTCCTCATCAAGGCTGCACGGTCTTGGTAAGTGGATTGAGCATTGTTCTTCGCATCAGGGATAACATCCATGGCATCCTATAGAGTTGTTTGTCAACCATTGCCGCTGGTAACAAAGCAAGAGAAAACGTACTGATCGCGCAGGTTGAGACAAAGAGCCAGAGTGAGAGGACCCATGCAAATGAGTGAGAAGGTGCGAAGGAGAGATTATCTCTAATAACTGCATGCCAGTTGTGGAGAGCACGGATGTAAGGTATTTCACTACAGTAAAGACTTCCTCTTGAGTCTTGTAATCGAAAGTCGCAAAATTTTCAGTCATGTAACGCGTGAAGTCAACATCATCCTGAGAAGATTGATACGATGGGTTTTCTTGGAAGACTTTCACTAAGGCCTTGAGGAAATCCTGTCTCATCTGCCTTTTCTCGCGAACGAGGGAGTACCAACGCTGAAGGAGAGCAACAGGAGTAGGCGAAAAACGGAATCCCTTTATAGGCCCGGAAGTCAACTTCTTCTGGTAATCAAAGGACGACCTGGCACTGAGAATATATCTTGTATTCAGTAATGATGCATGTTTGCCGTGGAGGATCGCATGTAATGCACTAGCTCTGTTACTTAATGCAGGTGTTGGGCTTGTTTCAAGAGCAACGATAACAGGGAAAGACTGGAACGATTATTAGCAGCTGATGGGTGAACAACCTTGATTGCTCATACCTGCAGTGGATGAGCAAGTCCTTGCTTGATTGTGAAACTGAGAACATCAATTGCTGCAGCTTGAATCGGGGGATTCTGAGAAAGTACAGCGTCTAATATGGCATTCAGATAACGCTGCACCACCGTGGAACTGACACTGCAGGAGAGCGTTAGATGGATGACGGACAATCAGCAAATACACAACATACCCAGAATCGGCAAACCCGTCAGTATTTCCTACAAGCTCCGCCATGTTGACGTCTCCCGTCTTTGGCTTAGCTTTCGTAGTCTCTGTGAACAGTGTTAGATGCATCATATAACAACAAAAGCATTCCTGTACCCTTCTCTCTGGCAGCATGTTTTGCGGCTTCAGATAGCAGAAATTCCTGCAAGATCTTGAGGAGACGACCACGGGCATCCTCATCTGGAGATGCAAAGATGGTGTCCATGATCGCCGTTGAGCGTTCCAAAGTCATTAAGGTTGGCTGTGCTCGGAAGAGGAAACCCAAGCATTGCAAGATCCGGGCTCGCAATGGACCATTGTCATATTTCGCATACAGCTTCAGAAGACTATCATATATATGCTCGATAATAGAACCCTACAGTAGACAACAATCAGTGCATATCGTTTAGATAAAACCGGTGAACAAACCTGGGAGATACGATTGATCTCTGGTGCAAGCGCTGTGAAAATGAAGCCTGTTGAACGACCGCTTAAGGTGAAAGTTTATGATACACACCTGAATTCTCCTCGCGAAGCTGGTCAAAGTCGCAGTTTTCACCCAATAACGAGACAATGAAGATGAGAATGAGTAGAGCACGTGTATCATTTGGTGCCAGTTCAAGCGCGCCTTGCTTGTTGATATGTTGCTGAATCCGAGCTGTAATATAAAAAAAAAATTATTACGGAGTACTACAACCAGAAGAAGTTGTTCACCATTGCATGATTTAACCAGGTTAATTAATCGAATGAAGTCATGGGTTAAATGCCGGACAACAACACACATACATCCAACAGCCTCTTGAAGAATCTTCGAACAGTTAAGTTAGATTCCATAAGAATCATCAATGAAATGGTCTTACATGTGCACTCCCGCCAGCTGAGGGCTTGATGATCATCGGTTGGAGTGCTTGCTGCAATTCCTGACCGAACTTCGCAGCAGTCTTGGGCATATATGGTATAGAAACCCGGAAAATCTTAAGTAAATAATCCGATGTAGCTAATTCTTCGGGCTATGGGAGAGAAATTAGATCAATTTCGTCC
>JASFCW010000471.1:0-10906 GCA_036936985.1 Crucibulum cyathiforme
GGATGGGATGGGATGGGCATGGGATGGGATGGGATGGGCATGGGATGGGATGGGATGGGCATGGGATGGGATGGGATGGGATGGCACGTGATGGGATGGGATGGCACATGATGGGATGGGATGGGCACGTGATGGGAAAGCTGTTGAGCTGGTGTAGCTAGGGGTATGAGGAACGAGTACCCCTGTGGCATAGCACAGGTCAAAAAGCTTGTTTTTATTAATGAAGTTTGAGCTGAGTCCAAGCTGAGTCTGAGCTAAGTCTGAGTGGAATATAAGCTGATTTTAAGTGGGTTGCTTGGATAACTCATGATTAGTAAGCATCAGACATTGCTAGGAAGCTTATGTAATCATATTACTAAGTACTAATAGTGGCAAAGCTTGGATATTGATTAAACTCGGATATCAGTTAGATATCATGTAATAAAGACCATATGCTGACATAATCAGAAAATTCTCTTTTATAAAGAATTGAGTATTTTTATGATGATACATTGCTTATGTGTTATATTGCAGCATAATTAATCAAGGTTGTCTTTATTAAGTTTGAAAGAGAGAGGAGGTAGATGAAGACTCAGACATAGACACAAACATAAAAGTGGATCAGAATTGATGATAGAATCCAATAAATAAGATAGCTATTTATCTATAGTGAAGCACAGCAAAGCTGTGCTCAAATGCTATATAATTAAATAAATAATGAAACAATCAAAAGCAGTCATCAAACCAATTCAAATTATACAGCTATCAAATCAGTGCAGGGGCTGTACAACCAAATCTAACAGTCTTCACAATAGTACTCTAAATAAGCCTAAAGCACTTCATTAACATCATTGGTTGGAGGCATCCATGCTAATTCCCTTTCCTCAGTAGTAGACTCATCAACAAGACCCCCTAGTGCATATTCAGATGTAAACCACTTCTAAGTAATCTTGGCACCAGCAAAGAAAGCCACCAATGCTGGTTTTAAATGAGGCAGGGATGAGGATATTGTTTTTACATCTGTTATAAATTCCTCATTATGCTATGGATTGCCATCCATTGCTTCTGAGAAATGAAGGATTTTCAATGATATGTGTTATATGTGATGAAACCTTGTCATAAAGGGGCTTAAAATTTAGAGCATTCAATTGTTTATCTCCAGATTTGCCCCTAATTGATTATATATGGATGCCCAATTGCTTGTGAAATAGCCCCAAAATAACAAGCTCAGTTTTTGTAAATTGACAATGAAGAGCATTCCATAAATTTTATTCCATATGATTAAACCTTTGTTCCTTTTTCTTTTCTTTAATAAAGCAGAAAATTAATAAAATCATTGAGATATGTAATGAAAACTGCAGCTGCTTCACAGTATGATTGAAACCTTGTATTTGAATTATCTGGGAAAGTAAGCTGCTTCCCAAATTGCTCTTTCCACCAATATATAAATGCATCTTGATGTCCCATTTTGTCAAATTTATGATTTAGAATAGATCCAGCAATTTGAGTTGTCTTAATACCTCCCCTAGCTGTCATTTCCAAAGCATGTTCTTGTGCAGGTGTAACAACATCATCAGAGCCATTCATTTCTTTAAGAATAGCAGCATTATCATGATTGGGAAGTAAAATAGGTGGCTCAATATTATATTCAATGCACCATTGTGCAAGAGCAGTATATTCACCTTTAACAGTATTGAGATCTTTATAGCAGCTACAACCTACCCAAAAAATAGTTTCAAAACATATTTTTCATCATCAGAAAGCATATTATATGCTTCTTGCCCAAAGTTTGATAATTAAATTTTCCAGCATAATTGTTATTCTCTCTTTTTAATCATCTTCAGTGAGATTATCCCATTTTTTCTGACCACCAGCTGCCTTTATCATAAGTTTTCTGGCTTCAATAGATTGGGATTGAAGCTCTTCTTTAGTTTTATTATCAAATTCTTTTTCTCCAAAAACTTGAAAAATTGCATCCATTTTCTTTTGCTCCATTATTCATGCATCCTTTTTCTGTTTTGCACAACAATCAGTATGCATACCAGTCAGTTTAAGAAAGATTTCCACAACTCAAAGAAGACCACCAGTACATTTTTCAAAGGGGCTATGTTTATAAATATCAACCATGGTTTCCATAGTAAGTTCCCAATCCTTTATAGCTTATTCACTGCTATTATCAAGTGATGAAAGAATGCTAAGAAAGCAAGTGACATGTTTTTGTCTAAATTATCTCCATCATATGCTTCTGCCTTTAAATTTATATGACATGAATTATAGTTGATATTATGATGGCTAGTCCTATCTAAGCTAAATGTTAAGTCCAGTATCAGAGAATGGAAGACTTAAGTGTGGAGTTGGAGAATACTGAGGTGCAGAGTTGGGTTGCCTTGAGGGCATAATAGGGATTTCAGCTTCAACTTATGTGCTGCACCCCTTTCCACTAGCTGCCCCTGGATTTCGGAGGACAAGGGATGAGATAAGACAGAACTCAAGGTGGAGTTCTGAATAATGAGGAGATCTCCCTGCAGGAGTTCTACAGAGGAGTGTGGAGTTGACTAGAACTCAAGACAAGTTAAAGTGGATAACTAAGTTGATATTCGAACTAATATTACATACTGAAGTATCTAAGTTTATATACTAAGTAAAGGTGGAGAACTGGGTAATGATGGCAGAGAACTAAGTAAAGGAGGTGGAGAACTAAGTAATAGAGGTGGAGAACTAAATAATGGTGGCTGAGAACTAGGTAACTAGAAATAGATAAACCAAGGAGATAAAGAGTATTAACCAGAATGAGGTAAGACTGGAAGTTCATGAGTGACAAGTGGTGAAGTGAGTCAAAAGGGCAGAGTTATATGTGAGTGGTGTGGAGTTTGTGATAGCATTCAGAGTTGTGTGTGCTGAGGCATGGATATAACACTAAATATAAGTCCTATATAATTTTAGTATTAATTTAAAGTATATAGATCTAGAACTACCTTTGATCTCCTGTATTTTATGAGCTAATTGAATTTGAGCTGCAAGATAGCCTTATTAATTGTGATAAGGAACCAATTGTCTTTATACCTGCAGCTTTTAATATGGCATGTATAGCATCTCCAACAAACTCCTTGCTACATCCCCACTTCACCAAAAGGTGAACAACATTGCAGGTACTTTCAGTATATACACCCTTATTTAAGAGATAATAAACAGATTTTTCCTTTGCAATAGTTTCTCTTGCATTTTTCACTGCTCTATCTTTGCTTTACAATGACTTGATTTTGGCACTTCTATAATCCTGAGACTTTCCTTTGTTAAAAATGCTCTCTATATCTTCTATAAGTTTATCTATTTTTAGCTCTGTACTATATTTAGATTACATCACATGACATCAGATTTATTATTAGATCTGATTCTATTTTTAGACTACTGATCTCTTATCCTGACACCTGTTAGGATCCTTATCATAATTGTATATAAACCTGGAATTCTAGGATTGAATTCCCAGTTATTCTCTTCCTGAACTTCAGATAAGATTCACTTACTTTAATATTATATTAGTTACTCACTTCCTGGACTCCAGACTAAGATCCTGAGTGCATACTCACTCCTAAGTGCTTTCAACTTTAACATCACTTGAGAGTCTCTGAGCTTTCTCTCTGTAATAAATATATGTTTATTTAACTGTATGAGATCCTTTTTACATTTCTCCAATGTCAGTGATAAATCACTTTCCTAACTTGACTGAATTTCATGAACATCTAATCATGCTTTAAGGCCTTATCAAGGTCATTTGAGGTTTGATTGAGATTTGATTACTCTGAGAATTTGTTGATTTAAAAAATAGGATTTGTTCTTCATATTTTGATTTTTGTGCATTATCATGTTAATAAGCACAATGGTGTATATGGATTTGATGATATAAATCCTCAGCACTCTTTTTACTAGCATTTAACAACAGAGAAAGTTGTTCTGATTCAAGAGACTGTTAATTAAAGCATCAGAGAGTTGGGAGAGTCTTGATTATTGAGATTCTATCACCTCCAATGCCTATATTTTTGCTTGAGCAGCATGTAAAAGACTCTCTGTTTCTATAAGTTGCTTCTGAGTATTCTTGAGCTATGCTTCTTATTGAGCATAGCATATTAATTTAATGATGGAATTAATTTTCTATGCCCTCAATTTAAGGGTTTATATACTATAGTACAAAGTAATCTAGAATATACTATGAGGTTTGTATATACTTGATCAGTAAGCTCACAAGTAAGCATGAGGCCTTAGTTAATACAATATCTATAAGAGTATTCTATATGAGTATGGAATATACAAGCATTATTCCAACACTCCTCCTTGCTTGGATATTACACCAATAAGGTAAGTGAAATTCTGGTGTAATACCCTAAATAACCCCTTTGTAAATATATTTGCCAAGTTATTATTTGTGGAGATATAAACAAGGTTTAATGTTCTATTCCCGATGTGATCTCATAAGAAATGAAATGCAATATCAATGTGCTTCATTCTAGTGTGAAATTTGGGATGATGAGTGATTGATACAGCAGCTTGATTATCTGAGAAAATTATCAAAGTTATTGGGATAGAGAAATTAAGTTCTTGAAGTAGAGAACAATGCCAAATGACTTGTTTTGCAACATGTATAGCTACAACATATTTGGCTTCTGGTGTTGAAAGTGCAACAGTGCCTTGCTTCTTTAAACTTCAAGCAATGGCATTTCCAGCAATGGTAATAACATATCCACTGACAGATTTCCTATCTGGGTTGTTTTCCCAATCAGCATCACAGAAGATATTTAAATCTTCACTTAATAATTTGTTGGATTCACCATAAGTTAAAGCATAGGTTTGTGTACCTTTAAGATAGAAAAATATCTGTTTAACAGCTATTCAATATATCACTTTTAGATTGGAAAGTATACTGAGCAAGTTTATTGACTAAAAATGCGATGTCTGGTCACATTCCTAATGCCAGATACATTAATGAGCCAAGAAGTATTGTATAACCATAAGTTATGGATGAATTCATCTTCCCCTCTTCCTCTGATTTGTCAAAGTCATCAAGCTTGACATTTGGATTCATGGATGTTGTTACTGGATTAGCATGCTCTAACCGGAATTTCTTGAGTAATGCTTCAATGTAATGAGTCTGGGAAAGTTTAATAAGGTAAAGTCTTCTTGTGGTAATTTAATTTCTAGAAGCATTGAGGGTTGTCTTAGTGATTTTGTTTCAAAATAGCAACTGAGTTCTTCCCCAATGTGATCATTCTGGGCATCTGAACTTGAAATAGCTATAAAATCATCAATCCACACTAGTAATATGGTGAATTCTTTGGCCACTTGACAAATATAACAGCAATAATTGGTTTTTAGCTAGGTAAATCCTAGTTTCTCTAGTGCTTTATTTAATTCATGGTTCCAGACATTCCCTGCTTGTTTAAGACCATAGAGTGAACGAATGAGAATACAGACTAGAGCTGTACCATCTTCATATCCAGGTGGCTGAAGCATGAATATTAATTCATTTAGCTTCCCATGCAAATATGCACCTTTGACATCAAATTGACGAAGTCTCCAGTTGTGAATGGCTGTGAAAGCAAGTAATGTTCTGAGGGTTTCAAATCGCATAACTGGGGCAAAGGTTCCATCATTTGAATAATCTGTGCCAGGTTTTTGTGAAAATCCCTGTGCAACAAGTCTTGCTTTATATTTTATGACCTTCCCATGCTCATCTCGCTTTTTTGCGAATACCCATCGACATCCTACTGCTTTTCTATCAGATGGTAAGTCTCCCATCTTCCAAGTACCCATTTTTCGAAGTGTATCCATTTCTTCATCCATAGCAGCTTTCCAACTGCTAGATTCTGTTCCTGATAATGCCTCTTGGTGTGTCCTAGGCAAGTCCGCTTCAATTTCACTTGAAATCAGTGCAGCTTCATCTAATAAATTATCCCAGAGCTGTTCAAGGGTAAGGTTATTTCTTTCTGATGTTTTTCCCTTTGCCTTGGATGATATAGTTGGCCTAGAAATATCTGGGGGATTATCTGACACTGATGAAGAGCTGTGGTGGCTTGAAATTGTCCTAGATTGGGGATTATGAACCTTCATATAATTAATTTCCTTTGTTCTTGAATGAAGTTGTCAATCAGAAATGGGGTTCTCAACTGTTAGAGGCACTGAAGGATCAATATTTGATTGTAAAGAAGTTTGATCTGTATGGGAATCAATTTCGAGTAATATTTGCGTGGCTGGAAGATCTGAATACTCCCCCTCAGACTGTAAACTAGGTATTTCTATGATTTCCAACTCCTTTAATTCATTATTTTCATTAAATGTGAAGTTTCTTGAGAATTTTATTGACTTGTTCTATACATTGTAATATCAGATCAATTTAGATCCATCCATACTACAAAAACCATTTTCTTTGATTTTGGAGCAAGTTTTGACCTATTTTAGATTCATCAAGAACCCAAACATTGGCTCTAAATTCTCAAAGATGTGAGACATCTGGCTTCTTGCTATGCCATATCTCATATGGTGTTATGCCATTTAGTGCTTTGGTAGGTGCATGATTTTGTAAATAGACTAAATGTGCAATAGCTTCATCCCAGAGAAAAAGCGATAGTTTCTTCTCAATTAGCATTGCTCTCAATCACTAATTCTATTCAAATACATGCCTTGGCATCTCCATCTCACCATTTGCTCTGTGCTGATAATTCCTCTGGTATCAATTTGGTGGGGTAAACTGATCCTGGAAATGCTGCATTTTTATCAACATATTTTTCTAGTCCAAGATCCAGAAGCACTGCAAGCATTCTGCACTTCCATGGCATCCAATTTGTAGCCTTCAGTAGTTCCATTCGGTAACTTCTAGATGTGTATGATTCCTCCATCATTGTATGATCAAGTTAAAAATAGGTGAGAGCAAGTATGGAAGTAAAAAATCTGAAATGGTGATTTAGTTTACTGGTGGCTAGGGCCCATAACCTATTGAGTGCAGTGTATTAATTTAATGATAGAATTAATTTTCTATGCCCTTAACTCAAGGGTTATATACTATAGTATAAAGTAATTTAGAATATACTATGAGGTTTGTATATACTTGATCAGTAAGCTTATAAGTAAGCATGAGGCCTTAGTTATTAATACAATATCTATAAGAGTATTTTACATGAGTATGGAATATATGAGCATTATTCCAACACTTCTATAGTAGTGAAAAATTCCTCTGAATTATCTTCAGCTTTACATCCATTTTCCAAGTTCTTCCTCCATGCTTAAGAAGCTTTTTTCTAGGTAATATGATTTGAAGTTAATATAAAGATTGCTTGTTTCAGTTGAATTCATGTGAAATATCATATTAAAAGAGATTTTTTACTTGAAGAGTGGCTGAAAGTCAAGAAATATATCTTTTAGACAGGTACTATTAATATAGAGGTGAAGAGAGATAATGGGTGGAACAACTGAGACAAAAAAACATGAGGTTGACATGAGGCTAGCACATTGCCTCTCCCTTGAGGTGGTTGTGCACTCCATTTTGGCTAGCTCAAACTTTGTTATATCCATGCCTTGTCATACAACTCCGCACACTATCACAAACTCTGCACCACTCACATACAACTCCACACTTTTGAATCACTCCACCATCCATCACTCGCGGACTTCCAGTCCCACCTTGTTCTGGTTATATCCTATTATCTCCTCAGTTTATCTATTTCTAGTTACCTAGTTCTCAGCCACCATTACTTAGTTCTCCACCTACATTACTTAGTTCTCCACCTCCATTACTTAGTTCTCCACCTACATTACTTAGTTCTCCACCTCCATTACTTAGTTCTCTGCCACCATTACCCAGTTCTCCACCTTTACTTAGTATATAAACTTAGATACTTCAGTATGTAACATCAGTTCGAATATCAACTTAGTTATCCTACTTTAACTCACCTTGAGTTCTAGTCAACTCCACACTCCTCTATAGAATTCCTGCAGGGAGATCTCCTCGTCATTCAGAACTCCTCCTTGAGTTCTGTCTTATCTCATCCCTTGTCCTCTGAAATCCAGGGACAGCTAGTGGAAGGGGCGCAGCACATAAGCTGAAGCCGAAGTCCCTATTCCACCCTGAAGGCAATCCAACTCTGAGCCTTATTCAAACTTGTACCTTTCACTAGCATTTTATACATCAGTTACTTATGGCTACCCGTACTAGCACCAGATGCACAGCAGCAGTTATCACTGTAATTTCCCAAACTCCTGGGAGAGGTTGCAACATTGCTGGGCATGCATCCTGTACTCTTGGTAGAGGTCACAACACCGCTGCTCACTCATCCCATATTCCAAACAGCCCATCTCTTACAATGATGACTGAAGAACTGCCCCCACCTCCCACTGGACAGCCAGCCACTTCCCCACCTGACGATGTTCCCAACCCAGAGGGTCCACCAGGTGGTGATGACGGTGACGAAGGCGATGATGGTGATAATGGCGGCAATGACAATGACTATGAACTCCCGCTTGACGATGATCCCAACCTAGAGGGTCCACCAGGTGGTGATGGCGGCAACGATGGCAATGATGGTGATGATGATGATGGCGGACCACCAACTCCACCTGTCCAACGACTTCCCACCAGATCTCCAATTGTCCCCACATATGGACTTGCAGATGCTCTTGTAGATGTGGCTCAAGCCTTGCAGCATCAGCCATCTGCAGTTTCTGCATCCAAGTCAAAACTCCACAACCCAGATACCTTTGATGGCTCGGACCCTAGCAAACTCCACAGCTTTATCTTCCTTTGCAGCCTACATTTCCGCAACCGTCCTGCAGCCTTTACCACCAACACCTCCAAAATCACTTTTGTGATTTCTTATCTTAAAGGTACTGCATTGGATTGGTTTGAACCTGGAATAATGGGTGAAACCTGTGTTCCTCCTCTCTGGTTGGATGACTATGACGAGTTTGTCCATGTCCTTCGCACCAACTTCGGGCCTGATGACCCTGAAGGCAATGCCAAAACTCAAATTGAGAATTTGACAATGAAGGACAACCAGCATGTCACCAAATATATCATGCTCTTCAATCACTATGAGGCTAAACTCACCAACTATGGTGAAGCAGCACTCCAATGCTGATTCTATGAAGGTCTCCCTGATTGCATCAAAGACCAGATGAGTGATCTTGGCAAACCCAAGAATCTCAAGGAAATGAAGGAACTTGCCAAAGTCATAGACAGGCATTATTGGGAGCGCAAGGGTGAGGTTGTGCGAGAGAAGCACAACTCCACTGACAAACCTGAAAGTCCAAGAAATTGAGTGTGGAAAAGTCGAAAAGTCAGCAGAAGTCCACCTCATCCAAGAGCAACTCCACCTCTTCCTCATCTACATCCTCGTCCCCACAGGCTAGCACCTCGGCCAAGAAGCCAGACTTGTCATCAAAACTAGGCAAGGATGGTAAACTCACCCCTGAGGAATGCAAACACTGCATGGATAATAACCTATGCATGTTCTGTGGTGGTAGTGGTCACATGGCTTGTGACTGCACCAAGTCTACCTCCAGCTTCTCCAAAGCCAAAGCCCGCACGGCAATGGTTGAAGAGAAGAAGTCTGACTCTAGAGAGCAGCTCTCTTGACTCCGTGCAGGATGAGAGCTGCATTGTCTCCAACCGCACAATTAAGGAGGCCCATCTCAACACATCCGCTCTTTCCGACCCTGATTCCCTTACAATCCCACTCACTTCCTCTACTTCTCCACTCTCTTTTCTTGCATTGATAGATTGTGGTGCTTCTCATTGTTTTATAGATTTAAATTTTGTTATGAAAAATTCATTAGAATGCCATTCTGTTTCTCCCATCCAACTGCGTCTTATAGATGGAAGTACCAATGCGGTAATCACTCAGACAGTCTCTCTCCCTACCATTTTTCCTACTGGTGAAATCCTAGCTCTCAAGTTCTTTGTAACTCCTCTAGACTCTGCTTGCTCTGTGGTTCTTGGATATAATTGGCTTTGCCAGCACAATCCATTGATTGATTGGGTTGCCAAAACTGTTTCATTCCGTCCCACAGAGTCATCTCTGCACTCGTCGACCTTTTCCGCACATGCGGCTACCTTGCCTGCAGCAGAAAACCCTTCTCCACCTTCACCACTGGATACTCTATGCAGAAAACCTTCAGTCTCTCTGATCAACTCAGTGGCCTTCTCATGAGTCATCAAGTTAGAGGGCGCTCAAGTCTTCCAAATCCACCCTTCCAACCTGTCTGTCCCTACAGTTACTCTAGCTACAGGAACTGCCGAAACTGTTGACCTCTCAACTGTGCCTGCTGAATATCATGAATTTGCAGATGTATTCAGTAAAGCCAAGGCCAATAAACTCGCCCCACACTGCCCTTACAATCTCAAAATAAATCTTGAGGAAGGTACTTCACTGCCTCTTAGCACCATCTACTCCCTTATCCGAGCTCTCCACTCTTTGCGAATTCATTGATGAAAACCTTACCAATGGTTTTATTCACTCAACCAACTCTCTGCATGGTGCACCTGTTCTCTTCATTTGGAAAAAGGACAGCTCCCTTCGGCTTTGTGTAGATTTCCGAGGTCTCAACAAGATCACGAAAAAGGATTGCTATCCTTTACCCTTGATCTCTGATCTCTTGGATAGTCCTCGCAAGGCTTGTCTTTATACAAAAATAGACCTCCGTCACGCTTACCATCTAGTGCGCGTTGCTGAGGGTGATGAGTGAAAACCGCCTTTCGCACTCACTATGGCTCTTTTGAATGGATGGTTATGCCCTTTGGACTTTCCAACGCACCTGTGGCTTTCCAGCAATTTATGAACAATATATTCTCAGATCTCCTTGATGTTTGTGTCATTGTCTACCTTGACAATATTCTCATCTACTCCAATGACCCTTCACAACACTGCTCTCATGTCCACAAGGT
>JASFCW010000472.1:0-10898 GCA_036936985.1 Crucibulum cyathiforme
GATTTTATAGTGCTATGGCTAGTTACTGTCTATGACTCAGAGTGGAGAGGAAGTGGGTCATGTGGTGTGAAATCATATGGTACATGTAAGTAAAGTCATATGGAAAGTGTAGAGATAAAAGGGTGCAAGTGATGAGTGAGCACTTGCCAGCCATGCATGCACCAGTAACTTATGTGGGTTGATCTAAGGCCAGGCATAATATCCTTGACTGGGATGAGGAGTGCAGTTGTGTTTAGGAACATGTTGGCAGTCCCAGTAAGTGGTGGTGATAGTGTACAGATGATAATGTGGATTGTTGTAGGTGATCTGGGTGGGTAACGCTCAGTAATTCAAGGTAGTTGAGAGGGTTGGTTCAGGGGTGGGACTGTCAGTCCAGCAGGCTTTGGTGAACTTGGTAGGTGATGAAGAGGTTTGATAGGGTGCCAGAAGGTAAGAAAGGCAGGGAGACAAGGGGAGAATTGGTAGGGTCATGTCATTATCCCACATATCAAAATCAATCAATCATATGTAGCTGACATATCTAAGATGAATATGTATTATGATGACATACACAACTCTTTTGCTCATGTTTTTTTATGAAATTGGAAATTGGGTTGAAGCCAAATTGAAGCAGAAACATTGCAAGTTGAAGTAATATCATTGATTCATTAGACTATATCACAGAGTATCTAAGCAAGGATATTGCTAAATATAAAAAAGAGGTGTTTTCTCTCTCATCTGCTGCTTGTAGGAAATACCAAGAAAGAGTGCTCAAGATATATACTTTCCTTTCAATATATTTCTTCATTAATTTCAGGTGTGTAAGTTCACACCACAGCCCACAACATATCATTGAGTTGATGTTATATACATGCCTCATTGCATACAACTCCACACATTATCATCAACTCTGCACCACATGCATACATCTCTGCACTTCTGACTCCCTTCACCACTCATCCCTCACAGACTTCCACACTTACCTCATTCTTGTTATATACTTTATCTCCTTGGTTTATCTATTTCTAGTTACTCAGTTCTCTGCCACCACTACCTAGTTCTCCACTACCACTTTACTTAGTTCTCTGCCACCATTACCCAGTTCTCCACTATCACTTAATATATAAACTTAGATACTTCAGTATGTAAATCAGTTTGAATATCAACTTAGTTATTCACTTTAACTTGCCTTGAGTTCTAGTTAACTCTGCAGTCCTCTGTAGAACTCCTGCAGGGAGATCTCCTCATTGTTCAGAACTCCACCTTGAGTTCTGTCCACTCTTGTTGTCTCTGAAATCCAGGGACAGCTAGCAGAAAGGGGTGCAGCACATAAGCTGGACCCAAAGTCCCTATTATGCCCTCAAGGCAATCCATCTCTGCACTCTGCAGCTTGGTGTTCTACAACTCTGTGTTTAAGTCATGTGTTCTCCAACACTGGACTTAACAGTCAATGTCTAATAGAGATGTGAATAAGTATCTAGGGGCAGATAAGTTTAATAACAAGGTATATAGGAATAAACAGGAAGAATAAACATACCTCAGTTGACAAAGGAAATGACTGAGGTTTTTCTGTCATGCTTGACAGTTTTTGTACTATGGAAGTAAATGAAAATAATCAAAGACTGATAAACAGTGGGTATCAACTGTAGACACACAAGCCACCCAATTGTCCTAAATGGGATGCAAGGCTGTAACAGTCATAGCAAATGACTGGCATAGTGCATGCACATGAGTCTCTTCCAATAATGTCATTTTGGTACCTTAACATAGTTTGCCATCCAGGTATTTTTATTTACACATACTGCAGCTTGTAACCTCAGTTCAAATATTACCTTAGTCTTCAATTTGACTCTGCCTTGAGTTCTTGAGTTCTCTGCTCTTCTCTGTAGATCTCCTGCAGGGAGTTCTCCTTCATTGTTTGGAACTCCATCTTGAGTTTTGTCTTATCTCATTCTTGCTTCTCCAAAATTCAGGGACAGCTAGTGGAAAAAGCACAGCACATAAGCTAAAGCTGAAGTCCCTAGTCTGCCTCAAGGCACTCTGTATCTGCACTCCACACTTCACTGCCTGACATTTCCATGCCTAAATGAAGGCCTTCTCTGACCAACACTCAACAGACTATTGTGGTTGCATAGGAAGCTCTTCCATTGGAAAAATTTGGTCTTGTTTGGTTTTTTCTTCTTATTTTGACTCATTTATACTAAAATTTTTATTTGATTTTATTGGTATATATTTGGTTTGTTTTTATCTATTTTTTAAAATATTTTTATCACTATCTTAATAATAGCATTAGTCAAATCAACTAACTTATTTGTTCCTATGTGAGCTCATCTGGTTTTATTTCATCTTTCACAGATTTATTCCAATTTTATTTTTATTTGTACACATTTGGTTTAAAATAATTTTAATAAACAATATTAGTGAACACAGCTTTTATTTATATGTGTTTAAAGTTGTCTGATTTTATATGGGTTTATTTGGTTTTTATTGATTTTTCTTGATTTCTACTAAAGTTTTATCATTATTGTAATAGACAGTATCAGTTAGAACAACCTTATTTATACCTGTTTGGACTTGCCTGGTTTTATTTGGTTTTTCTTGATTTTTCAGATTTTTTGATTGTTGTAATGAATGGGTATAAGGCTGAAAACTCTTATTAAGAAACCATTATTAGTCAGATGGAAGCAAACAATGAAGCTATGAAGCACAGATTAATATCATGTAACATATTATCATTTTAGAACATCAAAAACATTGCAAGAATAGGATTAACAATGTAAACTTGGGGTAGCGGGCCATTGTAAACATGGCAGGATGAGCCTTTTTTTTTTATGCCATGGCTTAACATACAAATGACATCACTATTGACATCTATGCCATCCATAAAGGTGATATAAGTTCTGTAGAAGCTTGGAGAAGGATTTCAATAATCAGGAATACACTTATTCCTATGTTTGAAGGCAAGAAAGATAACAGAAAGGGCAGAAGAGGATGGGAATGCATCATAACTACATGCTCTAATGATTTTTGATACTATGCTCAAAACTGTTCCAAGACATTCAGATATTCAAAGAGATGTCATTACATCTATCAGTAATAAGTATGCCTCAGTTATTGTCTGCTGTGGAATACTCAATATTAACCAGGTTCTCATGCTCTTGCCATAGTGAATCATCAACCAGAGCAACCTAGCAGACAGTGTACATAGATGCCAGTTTAAATATTTTAGGAAATCTGCAACCAAATTGAATCCATCCAAGAATAGCAGTGCAAGTATTGGTGACTATAACATTATACTATGGTTTCAATCATAAGAAGAATCCCAGCAATCATAATAAACATGATCATAATAGAGCAAGAGCCACTAAATGAAGTTGATAAATATCCAGTAACAAGAGATTGATGTGGAACACTGTACTTACTCACAGCCATGCCTCTGCACTTCTCACATGCATGAAATCAATGTTGTACACAGAAGATGGGCTCAACACAATATTGACCTGCAAAACATGAGTAATAATATCTCAAAGAGGGAGAAAATAGCATACCCTGATTCCATTCATGAGTAGGCACACCAGATTAAGTGTGAGCCCCAATCATTGGAAGCTTCCAGCTACATACTTGGCAATCAGGCCAAAGATTAACACAGACAGTGGAACAAATATGAGGGCACAAGAGAGAGCTGCTTGCAATTGGTCTTCTGGATACCAGACACCACCATATTTTGCTTGCCACCAGATGACAATCATGTCTGAAATGTGCTGGAATAAACTTCACTGATGCAACTCTCATGGAGCCTATGAATAAGAGTGACAGTCCAGTGACATGTTGGCTGATGGCCATCTAGTATATTATAAGAAATGCATAGCTTAAAAGCAAGAAAACATACAAAATGTCAAGTAAGAAGCACTGACTAGGGCACCAAGTGATGCAGTGAGGACTGACAGGCTGACAGCCAGACTGCCATACAATGTTGAAGAGGATAACACTTGTGCAAAATAGGTATGATTCACCTCACAATTGGTCCTGTAGAAGTCAAATCCTTTGCTATCTGGGGTATGGATGGCAGGAACATTCCTGAGATAAATACTTTGTTTGTCTGTCAGCTCATTCCACCTTTCAAGAGCATTATCTGCATACATGGCACAAGTCCACATTGCACTGGGTGGGCATTTGACATATTGGGATGTTCAAGGGGTGGAATGGTCCAGATTCTGGGTGGTTCTGTTATGAGAAGATGAGATTAAGAGAGGGAGGTAAAGGATGTAAATATGCACTTTGATGGGTTGTTCTGTTATGAGAAGGTGAGATAAGATAGTAGGCAGGGTGGTATGTGAGGCAACAAGTTCACAGCTGAGGATCTGATGTGCAATGATCCTTGAAAGGAGATTCTTGCAATGCTGAGGTGGCAGTGCATGCTGCTGACATACAACTTTTGCTCACTTTTGATGGTGACAGATAGCTCTACTAAAGCTCCCTAAAGGAACAATTCTTATTACCCCAACATTAGTCTACATGGAGTCCACATGGAGTCCATGTATAATCCCTAAAGTTACAAGGACTCCACGTATACTCATGGGTTAGTGTGACAACCTCAGACTAAGCACCATTATAAGAATATTTCCAGCCTGTAACATCTATAACATTATAGCAGATAAACAAGGTATTGAATATAGTAGTACACAAAAGAAAATGATAACTACAAAGATATTATCATTGATATCAGAGAACAGAACAAACCAAGGTGATTATATAGGTATTTGTTTATTTAGACCCAAAGCAGAACTCCTAGTTCTAAACACTTCTAAAAAAAGGGGCTTGTAATCAGACAGTGTCATTTTGTTCTCCCCAGGAACATGTTTTATTATGTTCATGTACACTTTTGTCTTTTTGAAATCATCCAAAGCATCTAAGCTTTTCTGTGTATCTGGATGATTAAACCCCAAAACTTCTCTTCTTTTTCTGGCCACTGTAATGAACAGGACTTCTGCTTCAGTCCATTTGCCCTGATTGGTGTATGTTGAAGCCAGATTTGCCATGCTTGTTAATGTATGTGGATGAGTTGGACCTAGCAGCTGTTGCCTTTTCTCCATTACTTCAACTTCCAATTTCTCTGCCTCAGTCCATTTGCGCTGATTGTGGTATATTAAAGCTAGATGACCCATGCTGTTTAATATGTGAGGATGAGCTGGACCTAGCAGCTGCTGTGTTTTCTCCATTACTTCAACTAGCAATTTCTCTGCTTGAGTCCATTTGCCTTGATTTCTGTATGTTACAGCCAGATGTCCCATGCTGTTTAATGTATGTGGGTGAGCTGGACCTAACAGCTGTTGTCTTTTCTCCATTACTTCAATTTGAAATTTCTCTGTTTCAGTACATTTGCCCTGACTCCTGTATGTTGATGCCAAATTTGCCATGCTTGTTAATGTATCTGGATGAGCTGGACCTAGCAGTTGCTGTCTTTTCTCCATTACTTCAACTTCTAATTGCTCTGCCTCTATCCATTTGCCCTGGTTCCTGTATGTTGATGCCAGATTTGCCATGCTTGTTAATGTATGTGGATGAGCTGGACCTAGCAGCTGCTGTCTTTTCTCCATTACTTCAACTTGCAACTTCTCTGCTTCAGTCCAGTTTTCATTGTAATAAAGAACATGAGCAAAGCACTCATATATGTCATCATAATATGTATTTGCTTTGAATATGTCAGAATAATGCAATTGATTCATCTTGATATGTGTGACAAGTGCATAATGAAATATATGGTCTGATAGATCATTTGACTCTATTATCACAGAGTATCCAAGCATGGACATTGCCAAGAAACAGGCCTCTTCTTTCTCATATTTGGTCATTCTGTCTTTACACCATGAATGGACCATTGGGTGCATATGATATATAGCATTTAATGATCCTTTTTTTATCAAGGAGTATGACACCAAAACTTGTATACCAGACCGGAATATTAATTTATCCCATTTTCCATCTGCTATGTGCAGCTGTTTTTCACTTAAATACAGAACAGCTGATGGAAGTTTTTCACTAGCTTTCTGTCTTAAACCTCTTTCAATATATTGTTCAGCAGCTCTAGAAAAAATATTTTCCATAATATTTTCATGATGGAAAAATGCCATAACTTGATGGATTAAGATGGCTGTTTGAGCAACATGAGCTTCCCTTGGATTTAACTGATCTTTTGCTCTTGATTCAATCTTTTTATATGAAAGCTCCCAAGTTCCATAAACAGTTTGTTCATATTTGGAAGCACCTCTGAAAGATGGATGATCCATAAGCTCTTTTCTTTTTTCTAAATAAAGCCCAAGATACTCATGTATGCTGCAGAAGCCAGATGTGATAAGTGCCCCTGCCTGATCAACAGCAAGAGGAAGACAAAATAGTATTGTGACTACTTCTTTAGCAACCTCTTGAGTGGCTTCTGTTATTCCTTCTTCTAAGTTGGATCTTTTCAAAAGCAGCACAATAGCATCTTCCATATTCATTCCTTCCAGTTCAATGGAATTCTTGTTACTAGTAAGAGACCTCATGTTTGGGTTCCTGCTGGTAATGATAATGTCTCCTGTATTGTTTGAAGGCAGATATTTCTCAACCATCTTGGGCTCTCCATCTGCATTATCAAAAATCAAAAGCCATTCATTTAACAGAGAAGCTATCCAGTAGAGAACTGCTTCAGGGGTTCCATCTACATTGGCATTTTTGGCATCTGGAATAGAAGAAATGCCTTTTAAGCTGGCAGTAATGGTATCTTCATTAGTGGCATCCACCCAAAACACATATCCATATCTGAGAATAGCAAGATGTTATTAAGTAGATGGTATTTTGGCTAAATGAATCATGACATACTGACTGGACACATCTTCTGCAAATTTCAAAGCAATTTCAGTCTTTCCCATCCCACCCAGACCATAAATAAGAAAGGAGCGCCGAGGTGCAATACCATTTCCATTCCGAATACTAAAATAATGCTTCAACATGTCAAGGTGGACATGCTGCCCTGTGAAGAGAGCACTGGAACAAGGCCTTAATACCATCTTGGGTGGTTCACGCTGCAGAGGTGGTAGATGGTTCTAATGGAGCATACATATGAGCTTGTATATTCAAACTGCTATAGATATCTAATCACATACCACTTGATTACCACCCACAATGGTTAGTTGAGTATTACTGAGTGATACATCTCGAGCATTGCGAAAAGCATTGACCATCGTTGATGCCATTGTTTATTCTGTTGAGAAAGAGCTGGCTGCGTTTGAGGACGATGAGAGTAGAGAGCAAGGGCAGAGGGCAAGGGGCATTGACAGCCACGCCTAGAAAGGTGCGTATGGAAGTTACCGATATCGGTTGTAAGTTGGGCCACCAGCCGTCGTTCCCATTAAACCTAGATTTAACGCCGCAGTCCACTTAAAATAGGTTCGGATGGACATGATGTATCTAACACAAGTGTCTGTTATCCTTCGTCGTTGTGTAATGGATGCAGACTATCGAACGCATATCTCTATTTTTTATTTAATTTCAGATCAAGCACTTGGAAAATGGATTGAATGCTCTATTCCGTCCTGGTATATCTTTGGTTATAACTATCTGTCTATCTCTCACACATCCCTTCTAGCCGCCTTACCCCGTTCCTATTCTCTTTCGCGCTGACCGTGAAGCGGAAGCACCCCAAGTTCGTGCGAAAACGGACGACGACGTTCCGTTCTGCGAGTGATGTGGATAACATATGTGCTCTACCTTTTTCGTTCCGTCTACTCTTTTAATGCGTCTATCGAGAGTTACATGCTGCTACCAGGACTGGAACCATCGCGAAATAGGCCTCGTTCCAACCTATGCTTGCTCTGACACCTGGTATCGCAGAGAGGGTCTGGAGGAGGGTCTGGAGGGGGGCGGTGAGTGAGGACGTGAGTGTAGAGAGCTTGATACACATGGATAAGATGGAGGCTTCAGAGAGCGCGGCGAGCGCGAGGCACATGGTTGAGGTGGAGATAGTGTGTTGTGCTTTGGTGTAAGGTTCGGATCATGGGGATGGGCGAGGATGGGCGAAGGCATTCTGCGTCTTTGGGTGCGTTGGGAGGATAAAAGACGAGAGGGGGGAAAGGAGGAAAGTCGTACCAGATAATAGCCATCACGAATCTCTTGCTCGATGTTGGCGTGACGGTTGGGTTCGCGTAGACTTTAATAAGGGAGGTGGCGCTTGTACCCGGTTGTGAGGACCTTCGTCAACTATGGCGAGGGCTTTGAAGATTTCGCAGTCAAAGATGGCATGGAGGGAGGGGAGAGATCTGTGCTCCAATAGGATTTCTGAGGAAGTAGAGGAAGGGAACAGAGGAAGAGATGGACCGGTCGGTGTCGATCGCTCTTTCCGCCTGCGTGAATGAGAAGGCGGGGTGGTCAGCCTTATCGGAAGGGGGAAGGTACTAATACGCACCTCATCGACGCACAGACGGAACCATCCCTTCTCGCCTCTCCTCCCTGCATCAATCGAGAAGTAGAGCGAGACGTTCACCACGCCTATATCATTAATCTCCGCGCAGACGCTTTACATCCTGTACGTTGCGCGGCGAGAAGGATCTGGTTGCGTTCGGAGGCTTCAGTGAAACCAACACCGAGGAAGACATGGGCGGGATTGGGCAGCCTGGGGAGAGACGTAAGATGGGATTTGAAATCTTTGTGGGAGGAGGAAGGGAGGACTCCTGGCAAATAGCCGCACTCAAAGCTGAGCTGCGACTTTTGGCAGCTGCTGAAGCGCTGAAGTCGCAGCTTGATTTCGTTTAAGTCCAAACGTCACGTGCTCGAGATCATATCTGGATTTCGGAATGCGTCATAAAGTACCTGATGTGACTGTGATGCGAACCAAAGTGCTGGGTGAATAGCATTCACTCATCTTGAAGTCTACCATGATTCCTCGACAATGACATTACAATCAGCTATCGCCCAATCAAAATCTGAAATAACCCTCACCTCAGCACCCAACTCTCTTTGATGCCTTCAGTTCTTGTCTCTCCCCATTCCAAGGTGCTCGTCACAGGCGCGAATGGATTTATTGCTATGTGGATCATACGCTCCCTTCTCGAGCAAGGATATTCTGTGCGCGGTGCTGTAAGGACGAAGGATAGAAACACGTTATTGGAGGAGCATTTTGCGAGCTATGCAGAGAAATTTGAGGTCGTGGTGGTACCGGATATCACCAAGGTGCGTGCTATAACCTGCAGTAGGAAAGAAAGTGCTAATATCGGGATGCAGGAAGGAGCTTTCGATCAGCATGTTCAGGACGTTGAGGCGATAGTTCATACTGCGTCGCCGCTAGCACCACCAACGATGGATCCAGACAGTAAGTAACTCATCTTGACATGACATCATTAACTGAAGCAGCCCATCAATAGCATTCATTCGACCTGCCGTTGACGGTACATTAAGCATACTCAATCCACACGTATTCTTGGGTGGGTTACCCCTCCACTCCAGCATTCCTTTGAATCCCAACAATCTTCGCAGAAAACACGTAAAACGAATCGTCCATACGTCTTCCACAGGCGCCATCGCGCGCATCTTCCCCAAGCCTCGTAAGTTGACTGAAGACTGGAACGAGATGAGTGCTGCGAGTGTAGAAGCGAAAGTCGCCAAGATGAAGATGAAACGACAGAATGGGAAGAACATCGAAGAGAAAGACAAGCCGACGGAGATGGAGATGTATTGGGCATCCAAGACATTGGCGGAACGAGGTGTGTGATTGCAGATTTGATGCTTGGAAAGAGATGCAGATGCGAAGTGTAGCTGCATGGGACTTTTACAACAGACAAAAAGCAGAGTTAGGTTGGGATTTGGTGGTGCTCAATCCTGCTTTAGTATGCATTTCTCTTTACTCTTCATCTCTCAATCTAATATGCCCATCCACAGGTCTTCGGAGTACGCATCCCCTCATATTCCACAGACCTAACCTAACTCTCACAACAAACAGCCGCCGCTATACAATGCCACCTCCCCTTCCGGCCTGAACGACTCCATCGACTGGTTCTACCGGAGCGTCGTCGCACCATCGCATGGCGCAAGTCCCGAGACCTTCCCTTACTCCCGAAGAAGACAAAGCAGCATTGCCTACGGAGGCTTCGGAAGCGTACGCAGCGCACATGAGGCAGACAGCATCGTACGTCGATGTGCGGGATCTGGCGCAGGCGCATGTGCTGGCACTGCAGAAGGAGGATGCGGGTGGGGAGAGGATCATTGTTTGTGCTGGGGGGTATCTACTTCCTTTCATTGACTTACTAGTTATCTGATTCTATTTTTATTTGATTAGGGAGAGGTACATGGCAGGATTGGGGTCTGTTTCGTTTCTCATTTCTTCTCCACTCCCATTTCTAACACTTTCTCCCTGTTCACAGTCGATGCAGCCAACACAGTCTTCCCCACCTCAACCTCACCCGTATCACGCCCCCTCCCCAAAGGCGTCACAGGCGTGCAAGGGGTGTTCCTCATGCAATATGACGCGTCGAAGGCAAATCGCGTACTGGGGATGAAGTATAGGACAAGGGAGGAGACGGTGAGAGATATGTTGTTGGATATTGGGAGACGGGGGTGGTAGGTGAGTAGGAGAAGGCATAAATGTAAGTGGTGTAATTTGGTATATTGTGATAAGATGAATAAATCCGTTTGCACCTTTGTTGGAAGCGATACGATGGACATTCCCTCATCGCCTCTTTCACTTTATGAATTCATTTGGGAAGCACAGTGCCACACAAGACTTTCATGCTCGTTTGCTCGTTCACTGATGCAGGGGAACGTTGGGGCAACGTACCCTTTTCTAAGCGCTTACTCGTCTCCTCGTACAACTATTTTTTTTAGGAATGAAATGGTTTAGAGGTAAGATAATTCATTCTATCAACTCCTTTTCGTCCAAGCCAACTTAATAA
>JASFCW010000473.1:0-10867 GCA_036936985.1 Crucibulum cyathiforme
AGTTCTAATTTTTGTTGATTGGTGTGGATCAGCATTGATTGGTGTAGATCAGTGTCAATTGGTGTGGATCAGTGTCAATGATGGTGGTAAGATGACAAGCTGTAGATTGATTCTACAGTCACATGTACTTACATAATACAATTCTTACTAAATATATTTATTTTATAACTACATATATTATTCTACATCAGTAATATATATAATTTACATTGAGGTGGGTGGTACTGTGGATGGAGGAGGCGATGCCATGGCTAGTGGTAGTACATGGATAGAGGAGGCGATGCTGTGGATGGTGGTGGTACGTGGATAGAGGAGGCAATGCTGTGGATGGTGGTGGATGGAGGAGGTGGCACCGTGGATGGTTGAGGCAGTACCATTGATGGTGGGTGGTACCATCAATGGTGGTGGTACAGTCAATGGAGGAGGCAGTAGCATTGATGGTGGGTAGTACAGTTGATGGAGGAGGTGGTAGCATCAATGGTGGGTGGTACAGTCAATGGAGGAGGCAGTACCGTTGATGGTGGTGGTACCATTGATGGAGGAGGCCATACCATCAATGGTGGTGGTGCAGTTGATGGTGGTGGTGCAGTCAATGGTGGTGGTGCAGTTTATGGAGGAGGCCATACCATTGATGGTGGTGCTACCATCGATGGAGGAGGCCATACCGTTGATGGTGGTGCTACTGTCAATGGAGGAGGCCGTACTGTTGATGGTGGTGCTACTGTCAATGGAGGAGGCTGTACCATTGATGGTGGTGCTACCATTGATGGAGGAGGTATGGTTAATGGTGGAAGCACTGTTGATGATGGGGGCAAGTGGGTGAGCGCAAGTAATAGAGTAGGCGGGAGGGCTGACATACCTAACAGGTCCCCCCTAAGGAAGTATTGATGATGATGGAGGCACTGTCAATGGTAGGGGCAGTGAGCACTGGTATTGTGGGTAAGTGCAAGCAATAAAGTGGGCAGGAGGGCTGACATACCTAACAGGTCCCCCCTACACAGGCACCCCTCAACTCTTCATCGTCACTGTGCTTGTTGATAGTGGTGGTGGTAGTGAAAAGAGGAGGTGGAGGAGGAAGGTGAGATGTGGCAGTGACAAAGGTGATGGTTGAAAAGACAAGCACTGTGCTATCCGCTGGCAGCATCAACAATGTTGCATGTGATACAAATACATAATAACAAATATATAATTATAAATATATAATAATAACACGTGGTCTATCAGCGTATAGAAATAATTAAAGTTAAAAATTAGCCAGGAGTCTTGGGTTTGATCCTTGCTAACTTCATTTATTTTTATGTAAATCAAGTAGCAGCTTGGATTCTGAGCAGATTCCGAGTAGCAAAAATCCGAGGATTCCAAGTGGATTCTCATCAGTCTGAGCAGAATCCAATCAGACTGAGCTCGGACCAAAAGCTTAAAATGTATACAATTCATTACAAAAGTTAATGCTATTAATCCTAGCTCAGTCCGATCAGATTCCGAACAGAGTCCGAGCAATCCAATCAGATCACCTGGATGAGTGTAAAGACCTCTAAAAACAAAAAAATACACACCCACTAAGTGTATTAACATGACATAAGAATAATTAAAAAGTGAATAACAAACACATACCTCCTAATGTGATGGAAGAAATAAGTTCAGAATCTATGATGTATGATGTTATGTACCTCCTAAATTGTAATTGAAAAATAAATATGTCAAATGAGTGCTTTCTTGAAAAGAATAATTAATAGTCACTTTCTATTTATATAGTTAAATATATAACTTTAATTCCCACATCAAAAAAGGAAGAATACTCACAGCCTAAAATCAAAAATAAAGATTTGTTACTGAATTGTTTTTAAATTAAGAAAATGGTTACTTATCCACTGTCACAGAAGAAAGAAATATTACTTATTCATATTTTGTCATTGAGGAAAGCCACTCACCTCCTGCCATTGGATGAGAATGTCTGTGATTAATATATTGAGGTTGGCAAAACCAACTTACTTCCTGTCATTCAATCAGAATTCAGTGTTTGACATATTGAAGTTGACAAAACCTGCACTCACTGACTTTCATTGGATCAGAATATCAGTGATTAAGGTATTGATTGACATGAACAAAACCCACTCACTGTCTATTATTGGACCACTATGTCAGGTATTAGTGTATGGAGTAGACACAATCCACTCACATCCTGTTGTTGGATCACAATATCAGTGATTAATATATTGAAATTTGAAATTGACAAAACCCACTCACAAACTGTCATAGGATGAAAATGTCAGTTATCACTTGTAATAAGGCTAGCAAAGCCACATACCAACTGTCATTGGATCAGAACATCAGTGATCAATGTATTGAAATTAATAAATCCCACTCACATCCTGTCATTGGATCAGAATGCCAGTGAGTAACATATGGAGATTGACAAACCCCACTTACTCCCTGTCATTGGATCAGAATATCAGCAGTTATCTTGATGTTAACTAAATCCACACACAATCTGTAATTGAAACAGAATATCAATGATTAATATATTGAGATTAACAAAATGCACTTACTTCCTGTCATTGGATCCAAATGTCAGGGAGTAATGTATGGAGGTTGCCAAAAACCACTTACTGCCTATCATGGGATCAGAATATCAGTGGTTAGGGTATGCAGGTCAACAAAACCAACACATCACCTGGATTTGCAACAGAACATTAGTGATTGATGTACTAAGATGAACAAAACCCACACATCAACTGTAATTGAAACATAATATCACCAATGAATGTATTAATATTATCAACTGCACTTACTTCCTGTCATTGGATCCAAATGTCAGTGAGTAAGCATTCATTGAGGCTGATGAAACCTTACTTACTGCCTGTCATTGAATCAGAATGTCAGCAGTTAGTGTATTGAGGTTGAAAAACCCCACACACTATCTGTAACTGAAACAGAAGATCAGTGAATGATGTATTAACACTAACCAAGCCCACTGACTTGCTGTCATTGTATCCAAATATCAGTGATTAATGTATTGAGCCAAAAAAACCACTCACACATTATCATTGGATCAGAATGTTAGTGATTGACATATTGAGTGGATGAAACCAACTCACATCCTGTCATTGGATCAAGATATCATTGACTAATATACAGAGGTTGATAAATCCACTTACATCCTGACATTAGTTCACAATGTCAGCAATTAATGTACTGAGATTGATAAAACCCACTCACTGTCTGTCATTGGATTACAATGTTGGTGATTAATGTATTGAGATTGACAAATCCAACTCACCAACTGTCAAAATGTCAGTAATTAATGTATTGAGGTTGACAAATCCAACTCACCAACTATCAAAATGTCAGTGATTAATACTGAGGTTGACAACACCCACTTACATTCTGTCATGAATGTTAGTGATTACTGTACTGAAGTCAGCAAAATGCACTCACAAACTGTCATTGGATCAAAATATCAATGATTAATAATGTATGCAGTTGATAGAATGCACTTACTATCTGTCATGAATGTCAGTAATGACTGCATTAAGGTTGACTAAATGCACTTACAAACTGTCATCAGTTCAAAATATCAGTGACTAATGTATTGAGGTAGATAATACCCACTCATTTCCTGTCATTGGATCAGAAGGTCAATGAGTAATGTATTGAGAATTGAGGTTAACAAAACATCACCTCCTGCCATTGTATCACATTGTCAGTGGCAAATGTACTAAGGTTGTCAAATTTTCACTCACTTCCTGTCATTCAATCAGAATGTTAGTGGTTAATTTATTGAGGTTGAAAAAACCAGCTCACTTCCTGTTATTGGAAATTTTTCACAATTTCAGTGATTATTACATTGAGGTGTACAAATACACTCACTCTCTGTCATTCAACCACAATGTCAGTAATTGATGTACTGATTTCAAAAAAGGCCACCCACTGTCTGTCATTCAATTAAAATGTTAGTGATTAATGTACTGAGGTTGACAAATCCAACTCACCAACTGTTGAAATGTCAGTGATGTAATGCATTGAACTTGATAAAACCCACTCACTGTCTGTCATTGGATTCAAATGTAAGAAATTAATGTATTCAGGCCAACCAACCCACTGACACTCTGTAATCATATCAGAATGTTAGCAATTAACATGTTGAGGTTGATAAAATGAACTCACTTCCTGTCATAATCTAAATGTCAATTTTTAATGTATTGAGGTTGATAAATTTCACTCACACCCTGTCATTGGATCTGAATGTTGTAATTACTGTATTGAGATAACCAAATACACTCACAAACTACCATTGGATTAAATATCAGTCACTAATGTATTGGGGTAAATAAACCCCACTCACTTGCTGTCATTAGATCTAAAAGTCAGAAGTTAATGTATTGAGGCCACTAAACCCACTCACACTCTATCATCATATTTGAATGTTAGTGATTAATGTGTTTAGGTTGGCAAATCCCACTCACTGCCTGTCATTGGATCACAATGTCAGTGATTAATGTATTGTAGTTGAAAAAACTAACTCACATTCTCTCATTGAATCTGAATGTCAATGGTTGAAATGTTGAGATTGACAAAATCCACACACCATCTGTCATTGATCAAAATATCTGTGATTAATATATTGAGGTTGACAAAACCCACTCACTAACTGTCATTGGATCAGAATATTAGTCAGTGATGCATTGAGGCTCACAAAACCCACTTACATCCTGTCATTAATCACAATTTCAGTGATTAACATATTGAAGTTGACAAAATCCTCTCACTCTCTGTCATTGGATCAGACTGTCAGTAATTCATGTGTTAGCACTGGTAAAACAAACACACTTCCTATCATTGGATCACAGTGTCAGATAAGAAGATACTGAGGTTAGCCCACTCACTTGCTGTCATTAGATCACAACATCAGTAATCAGTGATCACTGCATTGAGGTTGGAAAATCCCACTCACTTGCTGTCATTAGATCAGAATGTTAGTGAGTAATATATTGAGGTTAACCCACTCACTTGCTGTCATTAGATCACAATGTCAGTAATCACTGTATTGAGGTTGGAAAATCCCACTCACTTTCTGTCATTAGATCAGAATGTTAGTGAGTAATGTATTGGGATTGACAGAACACTTACTGCCTGCCATTGTATCAGAATGTCAGTCTTTAATGTCTTGAGATTGACAAAACCCACTTACATCCTGCCACTGGACCAGAATGTCATACTTTAATGTCTTAAAATTGACAAAACCTACTCACTCTCTGTCATATGATCCAAATCTCAGTGATAAATGTATTACAGTTGAAAAATCCACACACAAGCTGTCATTGGATCTAAATGTCAATGTTCAATGTATTGAGATTGATAAATGCCACTCACACCCTGACATTGGATCAATATATCAGGTTAATTTATTGAGGCTGGCAAAACCAACTCACTTCCTATCATTGGATCAGAATTGTCAATTGACCTTGGGCAAAATCTCCTCACCACCTGTAATTGATTTTGATTATCAGTGATCAATATATTGAGGTTGACAAAACCAATTCACTTCCTATCATTAGATCAGAATGTCAGTAATCATTGAATGAGGTTGACAAAGCCTACTCACAGTCTGTCATTAGATGATAATGTCAGTGAGTAATATATTGGGGTTAACAAAACCCACTTACTTCCTGTAAATAGAGCACAATGTTAGTGATTAATGCATTGTGGTTGAAAAAACTCACTCACTCTCTGTCATTAGATTACCATGTCAGCAATCAATATAGTGAAACTGATAAAGCTACTAACTCTCTGTTATTAGATTACAATGTCAATCATTCATATACTGACACAGAAAAAAAAATCACCTACAGCCTTGTAATGTTTGAACGTTGTTGTTCAGCCTTTGATTTGATGTATTATCAAAAAGTATTACCTATCATAAAATTTATTAGCCAGTGGCATTTCATACAATATAAACTACCTCTAATAGCATATGAAAATCTTCAAAAATATCATTTATATCTATTGGCATCCCTTTGAGGTTCTGTTTTAAAATATATGATTGCACTTAATTCATTGATCATTTATTCTTACCAGAATTCTCTCCAATATTTCCACATCTCTAAACACATCTGTCTTTACACACCAGTATAATACTCCTTGTGTAGTAAAGTCAGCCAAAGCTGAAATTAACATAGCATCATTGAGTAAATTCTGGTTTTTGCATTCTTAAGGCTTTCATCCAAATGATGCAACCAGTATTTGTATGCATATACAGCAGCATCTTGATCCTTTGAGGCAGCACCTTTCCTTGAATATTCTGTAACCAATTTTAAGCACCTAATTGCAAGCTTTGTATGACTGTGCTCCATATTTATGCACAGCTTTTTAGACTGCTGTTCTGAGCACAAATAGTCTCTCAGTGATGTATGAAATAGTCTAACAGGCTCATCATTATCCTTCTCAGGAATTAGAAGGATAGCCTGAAGTCCTAAAAGCATCTGAACTATATGATATGCTTTCATCTCCAGCAGTACACTTATAGTGGTGACAGGCAATGGTTCCTTTGCTATAAGTATAACTGCTAAGACTCTGTCAAGAATATGCAGCTGTTTATTTTGTAATGTCTTGTTTTCTTCCAAAGCTGCAGTAATTACTTGATGGTAGACAGGATCAAGACCAGTTGTGATATCTAAGGCCTCTTTCAAATTATCATCAGGATGACCCTTTGTTTTTTCAATAAATGCAATCAATGTGGAGGCAATGATGAATGAGCCTGCTGCATTTCTAGAAAGCCTTTCAAGGTGTTCTTTTGAAGGCCATGTTCCAGGTATTCCCTGCATTATTCTGAACTTTTTTCTATATAGTGAAGATAATCTGCTTTCCAAATAGAGTTCAATATCTTTTGTAGCATCAAAATTTTGCAAAGACAGATATTTAATAATTGATTGTGTAGTTGAATCATAGAACTGTTCCTGAATATGTTCTTCAACATGGCTTGTAAGAAAAAGCTTGAAGGGAAGCTGAACATTGGGAGAAGTGCATATATCAACAACAGCCTCAATGAATTCAGATATCAATTCCTTGTCATCACATTCATCTAGAGCATCAATGATGATAAGGAGGTTTGACAATTCCAGTCCTGTGGCTTGAATGGGATCAATCAAAAGTTTGCATAGTTGATAGTATAGAGCCTGTCCATGATGGAGGTATGGCTCATTGCTTATGGTATCTACCAAAAGAGATTTGGCAGCTGGATTGAACATGGAAACCTGATAAGCCAAGGTGGGAATAAGATGCTGAATTGTGCTGTCTTGTCCTGAACCACACAGAAAGAAAAAGCTAGCAGCAAGTTGTTTCTGATCTGCATAGAGCTCTGCAATAGTCTGTGAAATGGCAGATTTGCCTGATCCAGTGGGTCCATTCAGCCAGAGTATAGGGCATTTGCTGCTATCTTCAATCCAATTTTCTATTTCCGCAATAACATCCAGATGAGTGCCAGGATGGCACTTCACAACAGGTCCAGAACGAGTATGTGAAGCATTACCAACAGGTGAAAGGATGTGATATAGATCTACGAAATGAAATGTGTTCTCATACCAGATGAGGGATTCCCAGTATAGTTATTGATCTGAATTTCTCCAATATTGTTGTGGACACTGCCATTAATCTCAAAATTAGAGGCATCCTGGTACATTCTCACAATATTTTGATGTTTCTGGTGGTTTTCCATTGTGAATGAAGAAATATAGGTAAGGATGTTGAGGTATCTGAGAGCTCGCAATGTGCAGAAGATGGAGGTTCTGAACAGACAAGCTCAATATCAATGATTGAGATTGATTCTCAGTGTCAGACATTGGATCTGTCCAAATATCACATGACAGAGTGACTGATCACTCTCAGTAAAAACCAAGGTCAAGTTTTGGTCAGGTATTAGTCAAGATTAGTCAAGAGATTAGTCAAGTATTATGGCAACTTGACTACAACTTGACTAATGCAGTTATATTTACACGAACATGACTATCATAGTCACATAAAGTCAAGTTGCAGTCATCAAATAGTCATGAAAACATCAAAAAAAATGCAGGTTTTGGCTCCTGATATTTTCATTTGGTAATCATATAATAGTCAAGTAAAAATCATGTATTTGTCTAGTTACAATTACATATGAAAAATACAGATAACATCTACATAAATGTCGAAAGAAAAGTATCAAGCATCCATAGCTTGTGAAACTAAGACAATTTGTATAAACTTAGTGTAAAAGATTGGGAGTGCACAAAAGTCAAATTTAGAATTTCCTACAAATTTCACAAAAGGGGAAATCTTTCATCGCACAATAGATTTCACCATTGATCAATTTATTTGTAAAATTTCAACACTTCGCAATACATTTCACAAATCATTTCACACTATTGTAAATAAGCCTATGCCAGGAGTGTAAGTGCTTGTCCGGCAGGCCCCGATGGACATGTGATGTCCAGAAATGGAAAAAAATGACTATTACATGACTACTACTTGACTGCAGCACGACGCAGTGTGACTACACTTGACTTTCGTTTTTACTGAGGATCACTGGTTCCAGGTAACCAGGTTCTCAGTGCTCACCATCACACTGTGTGACACTGTGCACTACATAAGCACTTCGTTCATTTCGTCCCCTTGCTCAACATACAGCACCATTTAGTGTCTACTTGCATAGCTATTCGATCATTCACCTTGTCATGAGGCCCAGACTCCCTGGATCCTCATCTCCCCAGCGGCAGGGCTAGCTTGTACGACAGATCACTTGAGACTGGTGGGGTATAGGTATGTCTCTGTCTTCACCCACACTCCATTGACAATCTTGTTGCAGAGACGTTCCATCTCTATGCCATAGGTGCCTGCCCATCTTGTACTGCCCACTATAACTGACATCGATGACCCATACATTCTCATCACTCAAACTGTCTATCCTCATTCCTTGTTCAGCTTGCAGTTGCCCTCTTCCCGCTCACACCATGGGATCCTTCTCCTACTCCGTTATGTGCTTCAATCTTTAACGACTTGACCCAACAAAGGTGTTTATGCCTCCTGGGTGTGTGAAGGCACATATATGTTATAGACTTCCTGATGGGAGTTTGATTGTTTCTCAACCATGGGATTGGAGATTGGCAAGTGCGAACATATGAATGATGATACTGGGCTACTCTGCTGCGAGCACAGATGGAGTATTTGATTGGTGCATGGCACTAGTAGTGATCTCCGCGGTTGGAAGTCTTTGCCTTCCGATATGTACGTATTGGCTCACCTTCAGCATCTTGTCATTGTCCTTATCATTCTTCCCGCTTTTCCATTCAAAGTTTTGTTTCCAGGATCGTCACACAATCAACAGCCTTCGCCATCCTTCGCCTCAACGCCACCTCTCAACGTACAAAACATTATTTCCAGTGATTCAACGATAGATGGTTATGCGTGATAGCCTAAGATTCAAGATTGGCATGCCATCCCCCACTGCTACTAATGACCTTGCTGTCCACATGTGTTCTATCTTATTCCACTACAAATGGCCACTCTCTATTCGTATAAACCTACCGATTCTTTGTAAGCCCAACCGCAAACCCAACGACTCGCCTTACCACAATACATGCAACCGAACGACAAAAGCTACAATTACAACGTCAAAAGCCAATAACTAATCCACTTCCTTTCACTCACAAGCCCATCTGATCGGAGCCCTTGGACCACACTATCTTGGACTTTATTTGATACAAGGGGCTCTGCGGACGCTGAGAGGGCATGCAGCACCACTACATAGCTGGGTGTCTGATCGTGTTAGGACGTCAGATTTTCAAGGGGTGAGAATATGATATCATCAGATTGGTTGATAGATGAAGTTTCTTATGCACCTTCGGTACATAAGTATTGTGTAAATAGAGTAGATGCCAATATAATTGATTTTCGGTTATCAGTACTACCATTAATTGCTTCTAGATGCCATGGCTGTGCGTTATACTGACATTCACCTTCCTGTTCGCCATCTCCCTTCAAGTGTCGATTACTCCTTCGACGGAGCAAGGATTTGCTAACGAGCTCCATCAGCTAATGCCCTCCAAAGTTAACAGATCACTCTCTAACTCGATGGATAGATCTGGCCAGTCAAAGTGTTGCCCTCAAGACGACATGTCCCGTTGACATGTCCTCCGCCAAGTCGAAGTTCCCCATGTCAATACATAGTGGCGACGAATAAGAGTGGGTGACGTCTGCGAACATGAGATGGTAAATAGTACTCAAATGAAAAGTTCTGAAGTTCATGCTAGTAATGAATGGTAGAGACAGGTGGCTGATGCCTGTGAAGGTGAGACATAAATAGATATTTGAATGAAGATTTATGAAACTTGCCTGCTGGCTGGTTTGAACCATAACTATATCCCTTATCAGGGAACAACTCGTCCAAGCTGAAGTTTGAAGACAGCAGGCGACAGGAAGGAAAAGGAGCTGATTACTGAAGAGAGTAAATGGGTGTCAAAAGCCCCTATGGAACGAAGGAAGCCTGTACTTGAATGCAAGGACAAGCTGTGCAGAATGAAGTGAGTACAAGCAGCGAAGAGGAGACAATAGACGCACATGCTCCCGCCCATAACCAGCACGATTCAGCCAAAGTAGCATGGATTCAAATCCGAAGCCCCAGAATCCTTTGGTTGCAGTGACAGTTCTTTATTCTTCGTGGTGAGTTGGAATGTATGTGACAAGAAGAATAAAGTAGGTGTGCGATTACTCTTGTTGTATAAACACCACTGTCCACCTTGGGTCTGCGGTATACCACCTTCCTGTTAAGTCCAGTATCGGAGAACGGAAGACTTAAGCGCGGAGTTGTAGAACACCGAGGCTCGGAGTTGGATTGCCT
>JASFCW010000475.1:0-10849 GCA_036936985.1 Crucibulum cyathiforme
ACTGCCTTTTGGGTTGATTTGTATAGAATTGCAATATTCACTCTTTCCCTGAACTTACTTGGGATAGCACAAATAACAACACTTCTGCAATTCTCAAAAGCAACATTTTGCTTGCTTGACACCATGTTAAATAGAGTGTGCCTTACTGAAATATATGAGGTGGGATAAGGGCAGACACCCAATGCTGTGCCTAACTTCCATTTTAGAGACACCAGGGCTTGCCATATGATCACCCCCCACAATGTGTACCTAACTTGCCAAGCATTGCCAAATAATATCAATCAGAGGCAACCTTGACCACACATACCCTTCATGTAGCATTTCTTTTTCCAACCAGTCATGATAGCTTCAGCATTGCACCTTGCAGTACCTTACTTATTTTTTTTTGGTGAGTTTCTATCTTTTGATTCTTTCTTCAAATGCCAGGATTGGACTCTGTGTCATCCTGGTAGCCAGTACTTTACACTCCACCCCCAATTCCTAGTGGAATCCTGATTGATTCCTGGATTCCTTGGAACTTCATGGTTCATTCTTTGGAATCCTTGTAATTCCTGATTATTCTTCTAACAGTTTCTTCATTCCTGGTGCATTCCTGGTCATTCCTGGTACATTCCTAACTTATGCCATAAATAAAGAAAAAGTGAATAAAATCAGAAAAAATCATCTTAATTTAGTAATGAAGTAGAGATACAGCATTTACTATTCATCAATGTCACTTTCCTCATCTTCTTCAGTGACATTTCCCTTCATCTTTGTTTGTTTTTCAATCACATGAACAGTATGATAAAACAATACTGTATGTAAAAACCAATTAAAATTGCTTGGTGTCATTCTTTTTAGAATGATTCAAATCCACCCAACCATGCATTTAATTGCTCACATGCCTAGACAATGCTAAGTTATCAAATAAACTGATAAGTAATATTCACACTCACCTGAGTATTGAAAGTTCACTTATAATAAACTTCTCCATTTTTACCTGTAGCTCCAACAACTAAATTTGGAGCAGAGCCATCCAATGGTGCAGGATTACACCATTTGCAGCACAAAAAATCTGTTTTGTGATGATTGATATAGTGATAGCTATCAACAATGAACCTTGTAATTTTCTTCCATGTTTCCCAGCTTCTATTAGATATACTGCTTCTTAGTACCAAACAAGCTTTGTCAATACAAACATAATCTGGCCTTGAATCTTCTGTTGGATATACAGCCTCTAAAAATTCAAGGATATTGGTTGAAGATTCTGCTCTATCAAATTTTGTCCATGCAATCACAACACCACAAGGAGCACATATGGTTTCTATACAATAGAAATATGATGCACTGAAATAATTTTTCTGCTGCACATCAGGTGTTGGTACATCATGAGCTTGAACATCTCTTGCCATATTAAGCTGCCAAGGCATCCATTCACCAGGCCGTTGTAACACTCTCTTTATACCAGATAATGTTTTTTGGTTCTGATTAAATTTATGTTTTGACCATTCTTGTTGATGTTGATGACATACTTGAGTATCTGATTCCTTTATATTTTGACAATGATGCACCACCCTACAACTTTCCCCCATAGGCACTTTCATGGAATGCACAAAATACTCCTCCATGACCATTTGCTAGATCTGCAGTACATCCATCATATGCACAGTGTTGTGGCCCCATAACAATCTACAGTAACCATATTGACTAGAGAATGATCAACATCCATTGGCTCTATATTTAAATTGGATGTATTTGTAGCTTGAGATTCTGAATCAATCTCTCTTACTTCAATTTCAGTCTGTTCTCCTTCAAAAGGAGGTACAGCCCTGTTATCATCCATTCCAAGTACAGCCGCAGGGCTGCCATGAGCAATAATATAGAGGTGCTTTTATATTCCTGTGTGCACTCTGAATAAGCATGATTATTAGCAGATTGTATAATTCCATTTTCTCCAAGAATGGAATATGCTTCTTTTGTTACATCATCAATTGAAAGTCCATCTTTTAGCTCAAGATTTATGCCAGAGAAAGCTGCCACAGTCCTAATAGATTCCTGAATAAAAGCCTGCCATATTTGCTGTATAGAATTATCAGGATCTATATTGCCAAAGCTATTATTCCAGTATTCAGTATAAGCAGCTGCTGATGCATGAAAGCTATATATCCCACTCAAAACAGCATTTGAAAAGATATGATCAACCCAAAGGCTTTGACCAACTTTGAGATAGGCTGCTGAATTGAGATACACTCTTGTCCAATTTGTATTATTTGTTTTAAGTCTCTTATGATCTGCTGAATACATAGTTTTGCACTCTGTACACTGCCCTGTGAGGAGAGAAACATTTTTATATATTTCTGAGCCTTTTATAAGTGTCACTTTTGGAGTATATTTGGGTTTAGTACATTGTTGCACAGCCCATGGTTTGCAAGACATTTCCTCACATTCAGCACTATCTGGACAAATAACAAGCACAGGTTTGATTGCCACATGAGATACAGGTTTAAGCTTTCCCTGGTATTTACCATTTTTATATGGGTACAAATTTAAAGCCTTTGCCAAGTTGTCCAGTTTTATTCCTAAGCATACACATAACTGGTCCTCATCCATATTATCACTTCTTTCTGATTTGGTTAGAAGTGTATTAATGGTATTCTGAAGCTGATAATTTAACAAACAAGCCAAAGATTTGATCCAAGCACTGGCTTCCACTTTATATTCACCTTGGTAAACTGGATTTTGTTGTCTAGCATGTAGATTTAACAAAGCTGTATTATGGGTAACAGAAAATAAAACCAGTAAAACAGTTGATAAGGAGACTTTTGAACTAAAATTCTCCTTCACAAAGCTATTTAAAATCTTGAATGAAACATCTGGGAAACTTTGTTCATTTGGGAGTGCAAAAACTTCTGGTAGTAGTGCACAAAACATCAAGATCCATAGTAGAATGTTACAAGTTGCCAGTACAGATATCAAAGACCAAAGTAGAGCCAGCATCATAGAAACCAGTGTAATTGTACATTTTGAAAAGAAAGAAAGCATCAAGAAAAGCCTAGAGAAAAGAGCAGAAATCATAGCTAGAAAAAACAAAAAACAAGTCCATGGACTAAAATGTCCATCTACATAAGACAACAAAAATTCAATCAAAAACTGCTTACTGCTTTCCCTTCATTTTAGAAGTAAAATCACTAGATCTTTTCAAGTATTTTTCACTTCCCTCTCCACCTGACTTTGTGACTTTCTTTTTTCCTTTAGTCTTTTCCCCATTGATATCCAGCCATTGGGCCAGATCAACAAAAGTGTATGTTGTCTTTTTAAAGCCCCAGACATCCTCATCATCTGGCCTATCTTCTTCATTCTCCAGCCATTCCTCAATTAAAGGGAATTTGGCAACCTTGGGGAAATTGGGCTTATAATAACCATACCAGCTTGTCTTGAACACAAAAAACTCTACAACATCAGTATGTGTTGCAGCCTTATAAGCAGCAGGCCAATTTCCAGCTTTTACTTGTTTAGACAGTTCTACAATAGCCAAGTGATAGTGCTTATATTTTTTATAGGCCTCAGTAAGACTGATATCTTGGTGAATGATCCTAACAAGATGAGGAGGAATAGATAGTAATGCTATTAAATCTTGTTTAGGGATCTTCAGTGGATCAGATTGATCAGATGCAGCTAATGAGGTCTGAAGCATAGCTAGCTCAGAGACTTGACTAGTACCAGTAGAACCTGAAGGATTTTCCACCTGAATTGAGTCAGAGGTGCTTTAAAACAATACAGTTGTTACATTATTTTAATATATTGTAAATATTGTACTCACACAAAGAACAGAGAGAACAGGTGTTCCATCCACTGAATCCCAGGTAATCATATCTTGATCTTGTAAGGCTATCTTATAATAGCCTTTTACAGACCACTCTTCATCCTCTAAAGCATAAATATGATGGTTTTTATCTAAAATATAATTAGCAATATACTGATCAAGTTATATAATGCTTACTTTTCAGTGGTGAATATCTCTTTGAAAATGTTTCAAGAATTGGCCCTATAGTATTTGTAACAGGGACCTTGCAGGTCATATCTGGTTTCAAAGATTTAACACCAAGACTCTCTGGCCTTTTGCCAGATATATAAAACTTAACCTTTCCATGTAAAGCTGAAGCTGGAAATGAATGATTATAATCTTTATGCAAGTCCTCCATATCAGCCATATTAGGTGCATTGCCCATAGCATGACCTCAGAGAACACCACCTGCATTAGAAATACTAAATAAACTGAAATATTGAAAAACTATAAACTTACCTGTTGTACAAGATGCACCCTGTAGAATATCAAGGTTATTATGATGTGGAGGAGTCTGAGGAGGAGTCTGCATATTGAAATCCTCTGCATAATTTTAAAAACATTTATTATATATTTAAATATGTGCCTACCTTCATTATTGACATTGGCATTGTTTGTATATGCTGTAATCTTCTGTGTACTTTTAAAAACATATATTGTATATTTAGATAAATACTCACCTTCATTATTGGCCTTCGCATTGTTGGTGTCTGCATTATTATTGGTGAGACTACTATTACTGATGATGGCCTCATCATCACCACTGTCCTTGCTGGTGATGACCTTGCCTTCACTGATATTTTTGCTGGTAATGGCTTCATCCTCACTGCTGTCCTTGCTGCTATTATCACCTGTAGTATTGCTGCTATCATCACTGCTGTATTCACTGCCAATGTCATTACTCTCCATGCTGCTGCTGTCTTGTGCAGTGTCATGAACTGTTTATTTTGATTATTCTTTTTCTTTTCTTTTCTAATTATTAAACAGTTTCTTATAATTTCGATAACAAAACCAAACAAAGCTGACTCATGTTGATACATGAGGATAACACACCATAGTCACACATATTTCATCTCATTCTATTTTTAGTATATACACACTTGTAACATATGTTGCAGTATGCAGCCACAGTGCACAGTCACTATCATTAAATACATATGTAGTACACATGTCTTGACTCACCTATACCATGACTCTTTATGAACATGTTCTCTAGTATATATAGTAGTAGTTGTAGTTACTATTCTGTAGTCTTTAGCTGGTCATTTCTTACTGCCAATACTATTGGTCTCACTCCTCCCTCTCTCTCTCTTAAAGTTGATAGTTTGCATATTGACCTTGGCACTCTCTAGTGAGATTGTGTTGACATGCCTGACATGCAGCTGCAAGATCAGAGTGACACTGGTGAGTACTAGAAAAATCCTGCTTGAGAGGGAGGGAAGTAACAGATGAGCAAACACACTTTGGGGGAGCAATGCTCACACCACTCTCCTCCAAGATCTTCTCAGATCTTCTATTCATTAGCCACTCACCACTGGTGACAATGCTTGTAGACATACCTGGGTAGCTTAGCAGGGATATCTCCAGTACTTTTGGCAACTGCCTCATTGCCTGATCCTCCTACTCTTCTGGTGAAGGTGTCAGAAGATACATGCCAAATCACTGCATATAACAACTTACCCATTATTCCCCTTGGTTCTCTTACTCCTTTTTCCAGACCTTCCTCCTTTTCCTTCATTACCAGCATCATTGTTCAGAGCTGGCTTTGCCTTCTTCTGGTTTAAGCCACTGTCATTAGTGCCTGAGAGTGCATGCTTTTGGCTAATTGATGTTGGCTTGTGTGATGTAGATGGAGGTGGTGAGTGACAAGCATGACCACTATGGGTGGTGGAAGTGGTGGAGTGTGTTTTGAGAGGCATTCACAGCAGTGATGGTTGTAGATGGTGAGTTGATTGGCTTAGATCATAAACCAATGAGCATTGATAAACAGAAATGAGTGCTCACAGCTCAAACTGACAATGAGTCAATGAGCACATAACTTATTATTTTACAAACAAAGTAATATGTATCTATCTTACAATGAGAGGGCTGAGAGGGCTGCTTGTTGAGGAGCATGAGAGCAGTGAACATCAGAGGCATGAGAGCAGCAAACATCACAGAGGCATGAAAGCAGCAAATGTCAGAGGAATGAGAGCAGCAAATGTTACAGAGGCATGAAGTCCTCATCACATTGCTACCCACAGGGTGAAGGATTATGATGCTGACATCAAAGGTGGTAGGGGTGGGTGGTGACCCATTGATGTCAAAGGTGGTGGGGGTGGGTGATCACTATGCTGACATCAAAGGTGGTAGGGGTGGGTGGTGACCCTGTTGATATCAAAGGTGGTGGAGGCAGGTGTGATCAATATGCTGACATTGAAGGTGGTAGGGGCAGGTCCCATTGATGTCAAAGGTGGTGGAGGCAGGTGTGATCACTATGCTGACATTGAAGGTGGTAGGGGCAGGTGGTAACCCCATTGATGTCGAAGGTGGTGGAGGTGGGTGTGATTGCTATGCTGACATTGAAGGTGGTAGGGGTGGGTGGTGACCCCATTGATGTCAAAGGTGGTGGAGCAGGTGATCACTATGCTGACATCAAAGGTGGTAGGGGTAGGTGGTGACATTGTTGATGTTGAAGATGGTGGATGTAGCATAGTGCTATGGTGAGCAGGTTAGCTTGGGCACTGATGACATGCACATTCACTTACCTAGTGGGTACCCCCTACACAGGTCTCCCAGCACACCTCACCACTGCCTCTCTTCCCTGTACCCATCCTGTTGGCATTGTTCATTAGGCTTGATGTAGTTGTGACAGTGGTGACGAGAGTGGTGGTGGTGGTGGTAGTGGTGAGAGTTGAGTATGGGAGCAGCAGCAATGGAGAAAGAAGAAGAGTGTGAGAATGGGAAATTGATGAAAATGAGCACTGTGGTTTCGTTTAGGGCAGGTGGCAAAGCACCAAGTGATGCCTTAACACTGATATCACTATACATGTGTTGTAACGACTTTAAGTGGATCAGTATTATCAGTGCTGTAGCTGAGCTGTTAATGTGCCTATTTTTTAATTGAAGTTTATTGAGCCTGAGTTCAATCCTCACTGGTAACATAAATTTTTCTTAGATATGAAGTGCACGGAGGAATCCAAGGAAAGTTCCTGCCAGAATATAAGGAACATTCCTTGGAATTTCCTGGTGATTTTTCAGAATCAACCAGGAATCAACCAGGACTAAGTGAAATAAAATCTATGATTTATTAGATTACTTAGGTACCAAGAAATTCCTGGTGGATTCCTTGGATTCCCCCAGGAATTGGGGGTGGAGTGTAAAGACCTCCTCAGACTCAGCTCAGACTGAACTTGGACTTTATTAATAAAAATGTATTGAATCTCTAGTCTGAGCTTAGTCTGAATGGAGTCCAAGCAGTCCAAGTGGAATCCAATCAAATCACCTGGGGGAGTGCAAAGTACTGGGTGCAGGAGGCAATGACAAAGGTGATGGAGTCCATTTCTTTGGAGATGTGGATAAATCACAAGAGGGTGGAGTTGTGGAAGAGGAAGGAGTGGGAAGCTAGGGCATCAGCTGTGCAACAGGCCACTGAGAAGAGTGGGGAGGACATGGAGATGGATGCTGGGGATAAGGAATTGAGGAGTCTGAGGAAAGTTACTTTTTGACTAACTTACTAACTTTTCTCCCTGTTAATCAAAGGTGGCTAACTTTTTAACTTTTCTCACACTTGTGGAAGTTAACTTTTAACTTGTTCTCATGCTTGAGGAAATTAACTTCTTGCTTGTATGCTTGCCTGTAGAGATTAACTTGTGCAGCATATTGTACATCATTACTCCCTCATTATCAACATATATGTTTTCATAAATTATTAAGTGTATTTCCTTGGTTCTTTGATGACATTTGAGATCATTTAAAGCTGTAAGTGGTACTAAAAATATATTTATTCACCAATTGATTCAATTCTTGCTTTTACAGGGCTAAAGCTACAAGACAATTTTTGAATTGGACCAATTCATAGGCTTATAAGAATTCACATAGACATTCATCTGTTATTAATACAACAAATCTAGCTACTGGTATTATATGGGCATGGAGAGCAAAAAATATCTTCATTTGTTGTTTGAAGTATGACTGAATAAAGAGATTTGAGAGCCATTATTAGTGTTCACCAGGGGTTTTGAAACCCAGCCAGGTTCACAAGTATAAACCAGTTGGGTATGGGTGTGGTGTATGCTTTGATAAACTGTGACAATACCCACTGGTAAGTCAGGGTTGTGATGGGTTATAGGCTAAAATAGGAATCTTTTGGCTGACCAAAATGAAACTCAGCAGCCATGATTCTGGTTGGTTGGAAGGCACATCACATGCTCACCAGGACTTGCTGGACAGCACATTGATGAGTGTTGATACTTTTCAGTGTTGCTCATCACCACTAGCTCCACATGATGTAAATTAGGTTCATCTTTCTTTTCACCCCCCTCTCTGCACTCTTCCTATCCCCCACAACAAAGTAAGTGTTTGTTTTATATTATATGTATATATTCTTTTTTTACTCATTCATATGTGATACAGAGCTAATTGCACTGTGTGCCCCCTCCTCACAAACAGAGATGTGGGCTGGTATTCACCTCACCTTACACATATTGCCATCAATGCCATGAATATGAACAGAGGAACACATTCAAACAGCAAAAAGTGGATAGGTGGTGGATAAGCCAAGACAAGGAGCAGAGGTTCTGGTAGACAATGAGGATGGATGAGAATGAGGGTGGGTGGTTGACATGTGAGAACATGAGAGCAGCATCTCCACCAACCATCCTCCACCCCAAACACGTATGTTGCCATTTCTACCTCCATCTAATGCACCCACTCACTCCCACCTCCATCTTTAATGTGAACACAGCCACCTTCAACATGAGTGCTGCCCTTCATCCCCACCATCACCATCAACACAAGGGCATCCACCACCCCTACCTCCTTTCAACAGGGCTAGCATGAGTGCTGCTTTCCACCCCCATCACCCCCTCAACATGGGTGCATCCCTCCAACTCCAGGTGCTGAGGCCCATGGCAGTGATACCACTCCACCTTTAGCATGACCACAACCACCAACCACCCTCCAACAATGTGTACATGAGTGAAGCCACTCACCTCTGCCTCCACATTCAATGCAAGCAAAGCCACCTCCCACCTTTGATGTGAACACAGCCCCTCCACCCTACCTCCTCCTTTGATGCAAGCACTGCCTCTTCACTCCCACCTCCTTCAATGTGAACATAGCCTCTCCATCCACCTCTTTCAACACAAATACTGCTCCCCTGCCCCTTCTGACACAAACACAGCCACTCCACCCCACCTCTTAGAAGATGGTTAGGATACTATTAAAATAGACAGCTAAATTAAAACTTGTACTATTCTTTACATAGAAGTTGTATGGTATATATTAAGTTATTGCCAAACCTGTCTAACCCATCAAAAACCATATAAATACCCATGTACCCATAAACCCTGGTAACCTGTCATAAGAACCATACCAAACCCATACCCTTCAGAAGGGTATGAGTTTTCTTGGGGTAGGGTAAGGGCCATTGCTCAAAAACCCAGGGTTGACCCCTGGTGATCACTAGCCATTATAATGCAGAAGAGACCATAGACAATCTTATTATGTTTACAAAGTCAAAATATATGTTGTTATGTGGTCTTTATCTACATTCTAACCAAAGTTAACAAAAAGTTAATGAAAAGTTAGATTGGTACAAACAAGACCAAATTAACTTGTGAAAATACTTTTGGGATTTCTGACCTCAGTTTTGAATGAATGTAGTTAAATTGGACAACTTATTGAACTGTATACTCATACCTCTCAGAATATGCTTTGATCAGTCTTCAAAGATGAGTATTCAATAATTCATGGGCTTGTCACTGGCAAGCAGTGATGAGCCCCATCATTGCCCATATTTGCTCATCAACACCTGCTTTGGGACTGTGATGATCATGGCCATCATGCTTGGTGATTAGTGTAGGTACAGTGCTCATTTGGTGCTTGTGAGTGTCTAATCTACACATGTATTATTCCTCTGCCAAGTTAGAACATAATTAACTCAGCTTGACTTTAACTTTAACTTGGGAAATTAACTTCTCCTGCCAAAAGTTAAGTCAAGTTAATTTTATAAGGAAAAAGTTAATTAGAAAAGTTAATTTCCTAAGCATCAGAATTGAGTGATACAGAAGTGGAGAATGGGCAAGGGAATGCAGAGATGGGGGAAAAGGAGGTGAGACCAAGGGTAGGGAGGATAGAGAAGTGGAGAAGAGTGGAGAAGTCAAGGAGAGTCAAACTCTCCAAGACTAAAAATGTATATATGGACTTTGTTTTGTTTCTTTTTTGTTTGTATATGTTTCTCTTGTTGGTTTGAAGTGGGATAATGTTGTAAGTTGAAAATGAAAGGGTAAGAGGTGGAGAATGGGTAGAATGTGCAGAGAACTAAGAAGTATGTACAGAGAAGAATAAACAACATTCAGAAAAGTGAAAATTGATGCAGAAATAGAAGAATGAAATCTATAATTTGTCTAAGGGATCAGGGAAGTGGGGATATCTTTGATGTAAGTCCTGTAGAAGTTCCTGAGTGTGATCCAGTTCAGTAGTGGGGAGCCAAGATTCAGATTTGTTGGTGTCCACATATCCAAGCCAGCAGACTTTGTAAAGAAGTTTACAATGCTTATACTGCCTGTCTAGTTTGGACTCAAGAATCTCCTCAACCTTGTACTTGATGTCACCATCAATCTCAACAGGAAGACTGGGTGAACAGCATGCATAGAATCAGGAAATCAAAGGGTGAAGGAGCAGGAGCCAGCAAGACCTATAATTTGTAGGGACCTAGGAATTTCTCTGAAAGCTTCTTAATAGGCCTAGTGTCATGAACTGCTTATTTTGATTATTCTTTTAGATTTCTTTTCTAATTATCGAACAGTTTCTATAATATCGACG